>APFE031604322.1:106279-122964 GCA_000404065.3 Pinus taeda | reverse complement strand
AATACCACGGGCAGAATACCATGGGTGTACAATACCATGTGCCCCAAAACCATCACTATTTAACCTCGTCAACTTTTGACTCTATCCTGAGTCAAGTTTACCTAACAGTTGCCCCCTCGAAGAGGCTGAATTCTAGGGTGTTGATCTATCTTTTCTATCTTTTCTTGAGCTGGTTCATAACAAAAACCCTTCAATAAAACCTCATATTTGTTTATAACTTGTTGGGCATGGAATACCCCCACAACATGTTTTGGGGCTGAAAGCCCATGTTTTGGTCAAATAATGTTGTAAGGCTCCACGAATTGCCGGTGCAGAGCATGAAATGCATATTGAGTCATAGGGTTGTTTGCTCTAAGTTTTGTAATGTAATTTCGACCTACCCATGGTTCGCAGACCATGGGATTGTATAAATAGAGTGAGGCTCTAAGTTGTAAAGAGGAAGGAGAGAGACATGGAAAAAATGAATGGAGTCTAGAAGATAGTGAGCATAGAGTAAAGGTCTAAGTGCTTTGGGTTGTAATAGTAGGAAGAGGCTTTACAGCTGAGTGTGCAGAGGCCTAGTAGAGTCCACATCTGAGTGCACGGACCCCTGCAGCTGACTGCGCAGGGCGGAGTCAAGTTTGTAACCAAGGAACAAGAATAATAAAGAGAAGCTTGATTCCAAATCTTGTGTATCTGTTCCTGTGCTATTTCTTGTTTACTTATATTGTTTTCTTTATTGCGTGCACTTATATGAATGCTGAACATTGTTAAATATAACTAGACACATACTCATAAGCTAAGTGATTGAATAATATCAAGTTAACATCAAGGAATTGGGTAATAACAAGGATTGTGCCTTGAGCAGGGTTGCGCGAAGGCAACATCGCAGGCTACGAGGTACTGGTAGGTGCGCGTAGTGACTTGCGCGCAGGATAAATCTGCAGACCACTGAAAATCATAAGACATATCTAGGGTGTGGAAACCTGGTTCTAGCACCCTCCCATACTACTTCGAGTGAGACCTTAGTATGTGCTCCACTGACTGTTGCTGAAAGGGCTAGTCGTACCAGGATTTTTTTGGCTAAATCATCTCTAAACTTGGGTCAGGCCCCTACAAGCCAACAAATGGTTCCATTGGTGGGAATGAGATCTGCATAAGGGATGTCTGATGTCGTGTCATTGGAACCCAACAAAGGAAGAAATTGAAGGGTGGTTGGACAAGAGGATTCATGAGTTCGCGTCGTAGGAAAATAGGAATCCACGAGTATCTAAGGAAGAGTGGTTGGAGTGTTACTTATATACGTAAGTCCATGAAATTTTCTTTGCATCCTTTCCTTCTGAGTTGTGTGAATGGATTGCTAAACTAGAAAATAGTCAGTGAAGGTGTAGGCTTGACAAACCCATTGTGTGGACCTTGAAATTAGTGCACAGACTAGAAGCATCAGGAGATAAGACTGCACGAGCTGTGGACCATTGGCTTGATCGAATTATAGGGGGGTTTATCACTGAGTTTGCGGTAGATACAACCGTCAACTACAGTGAGGCAGAACGACACTTCCTCAAAGGACCACGGGGTAAGTATATTAAATCTTTAAATACTTGGATTAAGATGCTATTGTGTGAAAAGCCAGTTATGTGAATAAATTAATGCTTGGGACTATGCAAAGTGGGAAGATCTATAGAAATGGATGTGGTGAAGAGTTAGAAACTAATCCCTTAATTTCACCCTTGCGGGAAAGAAAGGAAGATCTTGCAAAGGTTTCTTTGAGAAGCGTGATCAGTCTAATAAGGCAACGAATTTCGCGCTTACCACCACCACCTACACTGTAACCCGTCTCGCCATCTTCACCTCCATCTCCACTCAGCCCATTGTTGCCACCACCATAGTTCAATATGGCGAGTGTGATCAAACTACCACTATTTAGAGGAGTAGGGAATGAAGATCCAGACCAATTCTGGTTTGTTGTAAGAGCAGTATGGGAAGCACAAGGAGTCATGGATGACAATATAAAAAAGGCTACGTTGGTAAGTGCATTATAGGATTGCGCATTAACATGGTACATTAAGCATTCTAATGACCATCCAAATGCAAGAATCGTAGAAATATAGGCCGTGCTAATGTCGAAGACACAACCAATTATCGGGTTTAAGGAGATCGCGATGCTTCCAGGCGAGACCCCCTGGGATTTGGACCAGAGACTGAAGAGTATGATTTGCGAAGCCAACATGACTTTAACGAATGGACATCACCACGCATGGTTTGTATTGTCATTAACACTGTATTTAAGGACGATGTTGTCACAACAAAATATGTCCACCCAGGCCAAATACTTGGAGATGGCAATGAGATTGCATGAGACCCCTATACAAGATCTTGGTCTAGGAGTCCAAGAAATCCATGCTCAACTGCAAAATTTGTGTCTAGAAATGCAGAGTTTGAAATAGGATAGGACACCTCGGCCAGAGGCACGCGAGGAGGTATGGTGCATAAAATGCAAAGGCTAGGGGCATGACAAGGACCACTGTCCAGTATTCACGAATTACTTGGTGGGAGGAGGGCCAATGTCGTTAAGACCTGAGGCACAAGCAGGAACAAGCACGACACCTACATTATGGTGTGAGATTTGTCAGATAGGATGAAAACACACAATGGATAACTGTCATCTATTGCAAAAGTATATGCACACATCTTAGCAATTGTTTTGTAATTTCTGTAGGTCGGTAGGCCATGATGAACATACCTGTAGAAGCTACAAACTAATGATGGATCATACTCCTGCCTACAGGGTACAGACCAAAACGCGAGCCCTCCACCCAAATGCAGGAATGGCATGCACTGGATTTCAGGGGCATAGACAAGGTCGAGGTGGAATAGGACCAGGAATGGGTCGCTGACAACTAATTTGCTACAATTGTGGAGGGCTCGGAAACTATGCCAGCGATTGTACGAATTTAACAAGAACATCATGTTTGTACTTTACTTAGTTTTATGATGAGGCAGAAGAATGCCCTACCTTAATAGCGAGGTTGCACAAAAAAGGGGTATCCATCCTCCCTCGACTCAGAATTTGCAAATGATGAGGTCTGAGCTATGCGAAGAAGACCCGAATGTAAAAATAGTGCTTAGAATTGATATCACCACTAGAGATGATAAAGGTAAGTAGCAAAAAGAAAGTGCATGGGTTCACAAGGCTCCTACAAATGAACCTGAATTTGATTTGGAGTGCGTGAAGGAGATGTTCATGGAAGCTAAGAAGAGCTTCACAGAGGCTTCCACTTTAGGTAGTAAGGATCAACTAGAACTAGGGATGGATCCTTCAATGATCACTACCTTTCTGGAGACATGCATGAAACTATTGTGCGACAGTAAGGCAATAAAAGGACTATAGGAACTTATCACTAGGTGTGCAGGGTCAGGAGAACCGCGCGTGGTCTGGAAACTTGGAAAGCATGCATTGCGCACAAGAAGGGAAATGAGGTTGACTGCACAAATCAGTGAGTATGAAATGGATCAGGTAATCTTAGATCTTGGATCAGACATGAATATACTACCAAAACAAACATGGGAATGCATGGGCAGACCCGTGCTACAATGGTCTCCTATTCAATTGCGAACAACAAACCAACAGAATATCTTGCCCATGGGAAGATTGCAAGGGGTAACGGTGGATATTGAAAGTGTGAATACATTAGTGGATTTCAGAGTGCTATTGGGCATAGACTTTGCCACTGATATGAATGAAGTCATAAATATGAAGAAGCGCAAAATGACCTTTGAGCAAAAGTCACTACGTGTAGTAGTACTGCTAGATCCGGTCGAAGGAGCACGATACACTGAACTGGTGCACAACGATGATAGTGATGAAGATCTCAATTGCATCTACAAGATAACCACATGAGAACAGGATTGGGTGAACTCGACTGTAGATGGTAGGATTTCATGGGAGTGTGAAAGCTCCTGCACTTTGGAAGCAGACGAAGAAATAGTGCGATGGAAAAATCGGTTGCATAAAGTAACAATGCTTAATTTCAAAATGAAGGTTAGATCATTGCGCTACATGACAATAGAGGTAAGGAATCTTCCTATGTATGATAGGTTGACAGTGGTGGATGAATTCCTGAACAAATTTGAAAGCACAGTACCAAAAAAGCAGCGGTTTGATGCTCTGAGATGGGCATTGCGCATGATGCCCGCAAGGTGGTGGGGTACACATCAGGGAAGTTTTGAGGACTGGCGTGGATGTAGAAGGATGATGCACCTACGAATTGGGAAACCGCAGATGCAGCTAGTAGACAAGTATGCTAAATGGGATGATCCATGTACATACCTCACGAAATGGACCAAGGTCTATGGGGAAGAACCATAGTTTGAATGGGTACATTTATTCTATCATACCTTGGATGTCATACCCATGAATTGGTATATTGAGACAGAGCCCCGTCATGGTACGAGCTAATGGGATATCTTGCGCGAGGGATTTCTATTAACTTTCACGTTTGGATATCATTGGTGGGATACTGTTGACGATGTGATATAGGTAGTGAAACCAACTATCTTCAAAATACCCTAGGAGCCAATGGAGATACTTCAGTGAGAATGGGCGACATAGCTGAGATGCGCACTGGAGTGTTATAATGTAATTGTTGATGAGGATGATGAGGACCCACGAAATATTAACATTCCTGAAATGGAAGGTTGTCGCGAGGTTCGAGGACCATCGATTGAGGACCCCGACATCACTGCGCTGCTAAAAATAAAGCAGGTAAACATTGGAACGGAGCCGGAGCCAAAGAATGAAATGCTTGGGGACTGTTGGGATGATGCCATGGTGGATAAGGTCACTGAATTACTCCGCGAATACCAAGACTTGTTCCCGACCAAAATTATGGACTTCAAAGGGATCATTGGCAACTCAGGGATGATGAAGATCACCCTGAAACTTGACGCGAAGCCAGTTAAGCAATGACCTTACCGCTTGAATCCGAAATATAAGGAAAAGGTCCGTGAAGAATTAGACAAAACGCTTGCAGCCAGAATTATTGAGCCATTGGAAGAATCCGACTAGGTGAGTCCTATGGTAGTACAAGAGAAAAAGAAGAAGGGTGAAATAAGAATATGCATGGACCTTAGGAAGCTGAATGATGCCTGTGTACACAATCCATCCCGACACCATTCACAGATGAAGTACTAGAGAATGTTGGCGGTGAGGAAGCATACTCGTTCATGGATGGGTTCTCAGGGTACCATCAGATCTATATTGCATCGAAAGACATGAGAAAAATGACCTTCACAACAGAATGGGGCTACTTTCAATACACTGTTATGCCGTTTGGACTCAAGAATGCGCCAGCCATCTTTTCGTGCATTGTTGTGGTTGCGTTCAAAGAATACATCCACAAGTTCTTGGAGGTCTATCTGGATGTTTGGACTATCTTTGGATTAGTTAAGAACCATGTAGCAAGCTTACGCTTGATGCTGGATACTTGTTGCCGACACTAGATTGCGCTGAACCTTAAGAAGTGCACATTCCTCATTCCCTTTGGAAAATTGCTTGGACATGTTCCCTGCAAACAAGGACTGATGGTGGAACCTATTATTATTGCCATTATTCTAAATTTGGAAACACTGTGAAGTGTTAAACAACTATGCGCTACCTTGGGACACACCAGGTACTATAGGAAGTTCATCAAAAGTTATGCCAAAATAATAGCGCTGATGGAAAAGCTATTGAAAAAGTATGTTAAATATTGTTGGGGTGATGATTGCATGAAGAGTTTGGATGTATTGAAGGGGAAACTAGCCTCCACTCCAATCCTGGTCTTCCCAAAGTGGGATGTGGAATTTCATGTACATGTTGATGCGTCGTGTATTGCGTTGGGAGAAGTACTCACACATGAGGGCGCAGAGGCGTGGATCACCTGATTGTGTTTGCAAGTCAGAGATTGTCCAAAGCAGAAAAGAACTATTCAACCACCGAGCATGAGGGGTTAGTGATGGTGTATATGCTCCAAAAATACCCACAGTATTTACTTGGAGGACATTTCAAGATGTATACCAACCATTCCGCATTGAAATACCTAGTCAATAAGCCTGTGTTTGGGGGGCACATATGCAGATGGCTCTTACTATTCCAAGAATATGATTTTGAGGTCATAGTCAATCCGGGACGCCTGAACACAGGACTTGATCACTTGTCACGAAGTGAGACGGGCGAGGAACCAATGAATTTGGAAGAAGGACTACCTGATGCACAGCTCTTTGTAGTGTGTTTCGCGGATGAACACTTCGAAGATATAATCCCTTTTCTAGCAACAAGGATTACGCCTAAGGAATACTCAGCCCAACATAAACAGGAATTGGTGGTTCGTGCGACGGAATTTTATCTCATCGCAAGGCACCTATACAAAATGGGAAATGATGAAATATTGTGAAGATACGTACTTGAATTTGAACGAGGTTAGCTCCTCACGGAAGCACATGGGGGCACTGCAGGAGGACACTATACAGGATGCGTAACCATACAGAAGATTCTTCATGCAGGGTTATGGTGTCCAACCCTGCACCAAGATTTGAAAGCACACTATAAGGCCTGCGATATATGTCAAAGGAATGGAAAACCATCACGGAGGAACGAGATGCCGTTAAATCCACTAATGACACTGCAGCCATTTGAAAAATGGGCAATCAACTTTGTGGGATAGATAAAACCTCAAGGAAAGATGGGCGCGCCCTAAGTCATCACCACGACGGAGTACCTAACACAATGGGCGGAAGCGCAACCGGTCAAACACTACATGACCACTACGATTGCGAAGTTTTTGTTCGAAAACGTGTTGACCCGATTTGGCTATCCGAAAATCTTAATGAGTGATCACGGAACACATTTCCTGGATGAAACCAACAGTGCACTCATAGAAGAGTTCTAGGTGTATCATCAGCAAAGTACACTGTACCGCCCACAAGCTAATGGGACAGTAGAGGTATTCAACAAAATATTGGAGACTGCGCTGACCAAAGTGTGCAACGCGCAGCGAAACGATTGGGACTTGCACATACCTGTTGTACTATGGGATTACAGGACAATGTGCAAGAAATTGATGGGACAAACACCTTTCTGGTTAGTTTATGGCATGGAAGTTGTTATATTGATGGAATACATCATACCTAGCCTATGAATAATAACTCTCACAGGGATGATGGACCGCGAAGCTTTGGAGGAAAGGATCATGCAATCGGAAGAACTTGAGGAGGAACGGTTTTGGCTGGATTCCATCAACAAGTACAAAAGTAGTGTGAAACATCCTAGCATGACCACCATATCAAGTTGTGCACCTTCAAGGTAAATGACTCAGTGCTGCTGTATGATAGTAAGTTTGAACAATTTCTGGGAAATTCAGAATGCACTGGCTAGGACCATACGTGGTTAAGGAGGTTACAGATAGAGGTGCGGTCCAGTTAGTCAAACTAAATGGAGAACCCTTCCTAGGCAAAGTAAATGACAGTCGCTTGAAGCCCTACATGGGTGGCCGGCTATCTGACTAACCGGCCAAAGCACAGTCTTTGCAACCCGAGGAGTGAGACAAGGGCGCAGGACTTTAAACATACATAGCTGATGCCGGTACAGATGTAAGGACACAATTCAGGCACACAGTTCTTAGAAGAACGGATGCAGTAGGTTAAGAAAACAACAGCTCAGTGTGTTGCAGACATCACCACCATACGGGAACAGTTGGAGGGACTCCGCACCAAGATCACCGTGCTGATTGAGTGACTCGAGGACAAGTCAAGATGTTTGTGTTGGGGGCTTGTTGGGCATGGAATCTCCCCACAGCATGTTTTGGGCCTCAAAGCCCAAGTTTTGGTCAAATAATGTTGTAAGACTCTACAAATTGCGAGGGTAGAGCGTGAAATATATATTAAGTCATAGGGTTGTTCGCCCTAAGTTTTTCAATGTAATGTCTATGTCTAGAGTAAAGGTCTAAATGCTCTGGGTCGTAGTAGTAGGAAGAGGCTCTGTAGTTGAGTGTGTAGAGGCTTAGTAGAGTCTGCAGTTGAGTGCGCGGACCCCTGCAGCTAAGTGCGTAGGGTGAAGTCGAGTCTGTAACCAAGGAAGAAGAATAATAAAGAGAAGTTCGATTCCAAATCTTGTGTATCTGTTCTTGTGCTATTTCCTGTTTACTTATATTGTTTTCTTTATTGCGCACACTTATATGAATGTTGAAAACTGTTAAATTTAACTAGACACATACTGATAAGCTAAGTGATCGACTAATATTGGGTTAACAGTAAGGAATTGAGTGATAACATGGATCGCACCTCGAGCAGGGCTGCATGAAGGCAACATCATAGGATGTGAGGTATTGGTAGATGCGCATAGTGACATGTGCATAGGATAAATCTATGGACCACTGAAAATCATCAAACATCTCTAGGGTGCGGAAACCTGGTTCTAGCATCCTCCCATACTACTTTGGATGAGACCTCAGTCCACGCTCCGCGGACTGTTGTTGAAAGGGCCAGTAGTACCAGGATTTGTTTGGCTAAATCATCTCTGAACCTGGGTCAGGCCCCTACAACCCAACTTAACCTAAAGTTCATTCATATATTACAAGGGTGGGTTGGCCCCTGGGCCGCAATATTTGAACTTAGAGCTCCGATAACATTTGTCACATACCCCCTGTGCTTAATTTGACAATTACCAACTAGGCTCACATTCCTTAAATTTCCTTCAGTTAAAGTTAGATTCAATTAGTCATCATAAGTATTACATGAACAAGTCTTTATTATGAACTATAGTCATATTCTTCAAATTTCAACATCAAAGGAATGAGCCATATCCATTGGGCACCATATAAAACTCCTTTGAGGCTTGACTGGATTCATGATGTGGGATGTTAGGTTCAATAAATAGAACCTTAATACAAACTTCCAATTCAACCCTTATGCACGTATTATAACTCAAAGGAATGATAAACCATGGGCATTCAACAGGACAAGATTATGCATAAAGACTTACTTCTTTTCTACCTAAATATCGGCATAGATGAAAGCTTCGACCTAAATATACTAAAGCTAGCATTTCCCATAACGCAATCATAGTCCTACTGCCACAGTTGCATGTAATGTTAATATGTGTATCTTATGGATTATGCACAATTAGTTAAAAGATCAACATTGAATGCATAATGCATAACATAGATAAACTTAACCATAGTTTATACAACTTTAAGCCTTAACCACAGTTACCCAATTTACATAGTTCTCTCAAGCATGATTGTTCACTATACATGAAACAGGGTAGCACCAATACTGCATAAGATCCACATTATGTTTAGTTACTAAACTTAACTGGGATTGAATTTAGATGCAATGGTTGTCACTTATGCTTGTATATAATCATCTCATAAACAAAGATAACACATACAACTATTCACATATGCTGAGAGATTCAACAACATAAAAGGTAAGGATTAAACATACAATACATCCCATGCAAATGATTTAGACAAGAGTATTTGAAAGAATGTCACTTGGAGAATTGAGCACCACCACCCAACCTAGAATTGATTTCCTCCAGTTCACCTCCGAGCCTAGAGTTCTTAACGTGGATCAACTACACTCTATTTATCTTTGCAATAGGTATTTAATACCCTATTTCATGATAGGGTTTCCATTGGCTGCGTCCCGCTGTTGTGGATCTTTTTTTATCCATTTTCATAGGCTTCTCCCCATAAAATATCACCTTTCTCTCTCGTGAGGCTTTTCCTCATAAAAGCTTTCCTTTCACTCCTACAAAGATTTTGTGTTTTTCTAAGTAACTCAATGGATATTGATCTCCAATCCATCAAGATTATCTAGAATTGAATCTAGAAATCTTATCATGAAAGAATTATCCTTTCCCATTCACCAATGGGATTTGGCAAGAATCTCTTCTCTTGGTGTCTCTCTTTTCCAAGTAATTAATTAATTTATTTTATTTAATAATGAAGTATTTACTTTTCTTGATACACATTAGAGCTAAATTTTCCTAGCTTAGGTTAGCAAATTTTTACATACAATGGAGGGGTGTTAAATACTCCCCCACTTAAATTTACACCATCCTCAGTGTATTGCTGCATATTACAATGGAATGGTGTTACATACTCCCCCTCTTAAATTTACACCATCCTCGATGTATTACTGCATCTTACAATAGTATTTCCTCGGTCACAAGTAGCTATTTCTGAATTTACAGAATCCCATGGCCTTGCCTTTTGATGCAGATGTTTCGATAAAAATATATCGGTTACAAAGGAGCCCTCCCAGCACATCTCCTTCCATCGCTACCTGCAACATGGGTTTCAACCAATTTTGTGAGAGATTTTAGATGTAGAAACTCAACTTTGTTTACCAAAAATAATATCATAACTTGATATACAATGCTACTATTTGAGTAACTATGTTGTATGTTCCCTGCCATTTAAATGTGATTCTGTTGATGCCTCGAAAATCATTGCAACAACATCGGGGAAAACCACCCGGTCCGGACCTTAATGCAGCTCCTTTTCCGTTTGTGATGGTGGCTCCGACTGAAGATAATGGGACCAGTTTCCCAATGATGAATAAAAAGGGGATGGATAAGTGACTGGTTTTCTAATAAGTGATAATGGATGGATGACTTTAATCTAAAAAGCGAAAATACAAATAACTATTCTATCCTGGGAAATTTGTATTCTTAAGTGCAACATTTGATAATATATGTTCATAAATAAGCATATAGATGACTCTATTTGATAAACATAGACATTCATTCATATAATAATTGCTTTGTTCAAATAGTTGAACAAAGTAATTAATAAAACATTGTTACACTTCTCTTTTATATATTACTGAGATATGTATGACTAAAAGAAAAGCGTCTTGTAAATATCCGATAGTGGAAAATATAAAGAATGTTGTTGAAACACATACATATATTCAATAATAGCAAGAGTAATTAAACAACAATTCACATAAAAAGAATGAATTCAGAACATAGATAGTAGTACCATATGTGCTGCAAACCATTCCCAACATCAATCGCAATTCGAATTCCTTCTTTCAACTCAAAGATACTTTTAAATAAAGGCAGTAGTGCACATCCACATAAAAGCTTCGTTGTCAAAAATTGGAATATTTGGCCCAGTCTTTATAAAAAGAATATACCTGAAGTACAGTAGTGCAACTTCAGGTTTGAGTCTTATACAAAAACTGAGGACCCTTTCTAAATGCATGAAAGGGTCTATAAATACTTAATTAAACTAACTAACTATAAAAATAAAATGATATTTAATTGGTACAACTTGATCTTGAATATCTTCTCCATAGCAATTTGGTAGTCGGTAGCATGATTCATCACTCTGGTTGTTTTCCCTTTGATCTAAGTTGGCATATCGCTAGCATCGGTTCCACTTCTTGAGGGTGGCTGAGACGAGAATGGAGCTGAGCTGAGTATGTGGCATCGTGTATATCAGGAATGATACACCCAATTGCATCTATTAGACACTTGAGGGTGGCTCTCTGGCTGTATGGTTTTACTAGGAACAACCAATAGGTGTCTCAAGTTAAACTTTGAATACCTGCAATTAACCTTCCATTCTTTTCCAACTCCTGATAACATGATTGCTCCAATGTTTTAGCCGATAGCAATTTACCTGGTGTATATTGCGAGATCATATTAGATAAATAGAGAGTATTGTTAATTAATTCAATCAAATTACTTGTGGATAATTTGCATATAGAAACTTCTCTCTTTGCCTTCATCAACTGGGACTGCCATTTCAAGAATAGGATTTCTTTATGTGATTCTAGGATTTTAGGCAAATTTGCTGCCTATCCCTCACTGGTGTCCTGCCAAGTAAGAAAATCTGTTAAGGTCTCATCGATCTGCTCTAAGTCCTGTCTACAATCGACTAATTTATCAATTATTGATGTTTTTATGTCACATAGGGGCTCAACTTGAGAAATTTTATGACATAATAGTCTTATTTGTGTTACTAGTGCCTTATTAATCTGTAAGGCTTCTGTTCTAAAATCGGTAGGCTGCGGAAGACTCGTGAACTTCTCTATTTGAAGTGATAATTGAGCAATTTGCTCATCTTTTTTCTTCACCATTAGTTCATTCATCATCTTCAATTTTTCCAACGCTTTTGATAATTCTTTCTGCCTTTGAATCGCACTTGAATCTACCCTCTGTTTTTCTTCAAGTAGCTGCTTATTTAGTTTATTATTTAACTGATGTTGTGTTGACAATTGTTGTTCTAATTGTTCAACTTTCTGTTGTGCCTCCGACAACTGTGTTTGTAACAAAATGATTGCCTGGTATTTTTCTTTTAGCAAATTACTCACTTTCGATGCCTTGTCCATGGTGGCCGACAAATAGGCTCCGGCATACTGGGACAACTTTGTTAGGTCATCGAAAGGATTGAACTCCTCTTTCCAAACTACGTTGGCTATCTCTGTTTGTTCGGGGAACAGGGAAGGTTGATCAATCCTTCTCCTTTTTCGCTGTCGCTTTACTACGGCCCTGTGTTTTGGGTTGTAAAAGACATCCAATGGAGGTATATCCTCCACCTGCAAAATGATTTGATCCGAAGGATCTTTCAGAATTATTTCTAAGTCTGTACTAAGGGGTAGGCCGCTGGTTCCTTCACTTGGAACCTTTTTTGATGCTGTATCCTATGTATATGTCGCTTTGGGTGTATCGACATCTTTTGGTCTTTCCAGATTGCTTATGATGAAATCGAATTGCTGCCATTCTTGGAGAAATTTCGGATCAATCTGGGTATCGACATTCACATCCTTGCTGCTCTTATCCTGCTCTTTTTTCTGTTCCTCCTCATGTATTTTCTCTTGCTCTTTCCTTTGGACTTCCTCCTACTCTTTTCTTTGGAATTCTTCAAAAAATTTTGATGTAGCAGGAGGTTTGACGGTAAGTCACTGTTCAGGCTCACTTGATTGTGTCATTGGGGCAGTAGCTAGTAAATCTAGAGGCAGAGTTTGCAACCTCTGCTCTCTGAGTTTGTTGAATTCTGCTAACCCGTCGTCGTGATATCTCATTTTAGCTAGTGTTTGAACCTGAAATAATGACTCTGCTGAAGAAAATAGGTCATCAAACTCATCTTCTTTATGTTCAAACTTAGTGAGTTTTGCCTGTTCAAGTACATTATAGACGATTTTCCTTGGATCAAATTGTCTATTAGAAGAGTGGCGAGATTCAGTATATTTATCTTTTCTGCTTCTTTCTCTGCATGCTTATAGTCATGCAGAATATAAACACCACACCTTAGAGGAAAAGGAGGCCAAACTTGCTTCTTTGAATTCCTCAGAGTCTTGGTCACTCCTGCAGATGTAATCTGATATGCTATTTCTCTAGCTAATAGTTTGTCGGGTATATACAAGGGAAGAACATGAGGCCTAGCAAGGCTGCCGAAAACTCTTATATATGTAAATTTATCTTCTCTGAATCAGTTTCCTAAGGCGGTCAAGTCAATCTCTCCTTGTGAGGAAATCTTTGGAGCAGGTTTGTCAAAAATTGCATATTAAATGGGAAACATAAAACCATTGCAAACTTGATACAGGTGGTCTTTATAATGGGCTTCCCACAATTTCTGGTGATATATATGAATCAGCATGGGGTCATGTGGAGTCCATCTCCACCCCAGCACAGGAAATTCAGAGTTAAAACAAAGAGTATCTAAGATGTAGGCACTATAATAAAGTGGAGGAATAGACATATCGGTAATGCGAGTTTTATTTCTGAACTCAAGAATAGCAGTTGCTAACTTATCAAATAATATATTCCCCCAATCCATTATTTCGCTATTGACTACTGCTTCCATTAAAGGAACCATCTCTATTGAGAATTTTGAGGAATCATGCAACCCCCAAATCCTACACATCATCGCCCCAACGTAACAATAAGGAGAACATAATGAATCGACAGAGTACTTACCCGAGGACTCATGCTTGTGTCTTGCGGGGTTCTGTCTCCATTCCTGTATAGGTGCTGATTGAGTTTCATTTTCATTTCTAAACTTCTCCAGAAATGCTTTATTATACTTCTTCTATGGTTCAGGCAAATGGTACATTTGTCTCAAATCATTAGGTTGAAACGAGCCGAAGACTCTCTCATCGATTGTGCAAAATGTTCTGTTTGTAACCAGGATTTCCTCAACTACCCACCTTACTACATCTGTGTATGGAAGAATTTTCTCTCAAGCCACTATTCGGTGTAAGTAAGAATCGGCTAAATCCTTCAGGGTAGCCTCGGACTTTCGGTTTGAACCTACTGTAGCTTGTATTGATACCGCTTCAAGCTCTTCAGCTTCAACTAGATTATAGATGCTTTGCCAGCTAGTATTGCCGAGACCAAGACATGTAGTGTCTGAGATCAATCCTTTTTTACTTGGTCCCGGACCAGCGGTAGATTGTCCTGTTACTGCGGGGGCTGAAGCTGCTCCAAATCTTTTGGATTTCTTCCCCATTTGGCCTAAATTTGCTGCTTCGGAGGAGCTCTGCACAGGAGATAAAATGAACGTAATGCAGAGAATAGGTGGTGCGAACCAAGTATGAAAGAGTTATATCAATCAATGAATAATGAAGGATTAAAAAAATGTTGCCGCAGATACAATCTCTAAAGAGATTTTGGCATAACTGCTCCATTAATTGGCCATTTAATCTTATCAATCATTTAAATGCTCATCATGTCATTTATTCGCCGAATAATTCATTTAAGCGTGGCTTTGATTTTTTGGCTGTTAATCACAAGTGAATTGCTATCGGGAATAGAAATGTTTTAATAATAATTTAACATAATATACTCAAGCCTTTTCAATCCTTTTTGAAATTCGTGCTTAGCTTTATCGCAATCGGAAATCGGAGGAATGCTCGAGTAGTTACATTTGTGTCATTGCAAAATCCCCGATCACCTATAGCGATAAAGCTAATTCGCATTGGGAGTTAAGAAGGGTGCCTTTTGTTGTGTGTATGATATATTCCCCAATCGCCGATAGTGATATCGCATCGGAGCAAAGAGAGAGGGCCTTTTGTTACAATCGCTTACCTTTCCCGATATCCGATAGTTATTCGCTTGTCGGATCGGGGCAAACCAATGGGTCTTTTTGCTATGCATCCTTTGTTATTGCGATATGCGATCTTGAGATCTCTTTATCGCAATAATAAAGAATTATTCCTTTATTTTTATAAGACCGATTTATGTTCATTCAAAAGTTTTATAATGTATTGTTTCTTTCGGACCTTTTGAGGAATGATGAGTTGATACCGATTTTATTCATAATCTAAAAGGGACCCATTTCATATTATAGTTGAAGGTAAAATTTTCTGAAATGGGGGGTTGTTGTACAACACAATAGATTCCTCATTTGAGGAATGCATTTTCTTCCCTTGCATTCTTCCAAACCTTTGTGCTCTTGCCGAACACTTTCTACTTGTTGTTTCCCTGCATACAACAAGTGAAATAGAACATTTGCCAAATCAATATGTAAAAAATATCATATCAGGTTAGCTCGCACATAACCATCACAATCTTATGTAACCATCAATTATAGATCACATGTAATCCTTATATATCATAATCATAATCACCTGCATGCAATACTAACACAAACCACCGATACTTATCCTTAGTTTCCAATACCAATCCTTAGTTTAAATCTTTGTCCTGCCTTTGTATGCACTCTAGATCTATTTCCTTATCCGAAAATCACCCCGCGTCTTCATGCGTACCTGCACATAGTGTGTATTACACACACACAACTATACATGTCATATATTATCATGCAATACATGTATCCATACCAGTAGAATATGTACCACTTGTACATAGTACCATATGTAAAACTTGTACACCATACTGATGTCCATAGCATGACCTGCACAACATATATTTCATCCACATGTTTCCAACCATGTAAGTATTAAGCTAAAAATTATTTCATTTATTTATATTACATTTTGATCAAACCGTGCTCAGTTTATCGATACGAAAATAAGGAAGTTCATGGACCTGTTCAACTTCTGTAACGAGTGAAATTTTTTTATGTCAAAGTATTCAAGTGCTTTTATTTAGAAAATCATTTTCCCATGTCATGTGGTTGTAGTACAATGTTAGCAAAATAGTATCATAGAAGTAATCATGAATACTACAACTTTATCATACCCATAACTTTGAGTTTTGGGATTAAATCTGTCACTTGGACAAGGTTTTAACAACAACAAAATATTATTTTTGCTTAATCATAAAGCAGACTATTAACTATGATAGTTAAATTTATCATTAAACAGGAAAATGATTGGTTCATGCTTATATAATCATGTCATGTGCTCTTTTACAACTCTTCCAACATCCTGTTGGCCATGAATAATTTAGTGTAATTATAAATTCATTTCCCCTTCATGAGTTATAAATGAAAGTTACAATGTTTGCAATTTCCACACCTTTAACTTTGTAGGCACTATGTGTACTAGGGCATGATCCTAGGGTATATACATTGTTAACACCTCCGTTTAACATTAAGTCACTGTAGAGCCTCTAACTTACACCTCATCATCCACTATTACCTACTGTTTTTCATCACTTACCTCTCTCTTTTGCCTCATTTTCAATGTAAAACCACCCAGATCATTACATTAGATATCATTAAGCATGATCAAGTGAGCTTTGC
>APFE031604322.1:63871-95416 GCA_000404065.3 Pinus taeda | reverse complement strand
AAACATTTTATAGTTTTCATATTAGGGATTAGTGAGATTCGCCAATGTTTTAAAGTTCAAGAAAATTTTCCATCCTTAAAATTTTCCCTGAATAGAGCTATCGGTAATGTGAGTTTTATTTCTGAGCTCAATAATAGCAGTTGCTAACTTATCAAATAATATATTCCCCCAATCCATTATTTCGCTATTGACTACTGCTTCCATTAAAGGAACCATCTCTATTGAGAATTTTGAAGAATCATGCAATGCCAAAATCCTACACATCATCGCCCCAACGTAACAATAAGGAGAACATAATGAATCGATGGAGTACTTACCCGAGGACTCATGCTTGTGTCTTGCAGGGTTCTGTCTCCATTCCCGTATAGGTGCTGATTCAGTTTCATTTTCATCTTTGAACTTCTCCAGAAATGCTTTGTTATACTTCTTCTGTGGTTCAGGCAAATGGTACATTTGTCTCAAATCATTAGGTTGAAATGAACCGAAGACTCTCCCGTCGATTGTGTAAATTGTTCTATTTGTAACTGGGATTTCCTCAACTGCCCACCTTACTACATCTCTGTATGGAAGAATTTTCTCTCGAGCCGCTATTCAATGTAAGTAGGAATCGACTAAATCCTTTAGGGTAGCTTCGGACTTTTGGTTTGAACCTGCTGGAGCTTGTACTGATACTGCTTCAAGATCTTCGGCTTCAACAAGATTATAGATGCTTTGTCAACTAGTATTGCTGAGGCCAAGACAGGTAGTGTCTGAAATCAATCCTTTTTTACTTGGCCCTGGATCGGCGGTAGATTGTCCTGTCACTGCAGGAGTTGAAGCTGTTCCAAATCTTTTAGATTTCTTCCCCATTTGGCCTAAATTTGCTGCTTCGGAGGAGCTTTGTGCAGGAGATAAAATGAACGTAATACAGAGAATAGGTGGTGTGAACCAAGTATGAAAGAGTTATATCAATCAATGAATAATGAAGGATTAAAATAATATTGCCATGGATACAATCTCTGAAGAGATTCTGGCATAACTGCTCCACTAATTGGCCATTTAATCCTGTCAATCATTTAAATGCTCATGATGTCGTTTATTCGCCGAATAATTCATTTAAGCGTGGCTTTGATTTTTTGGCAATTAATCACAAGTGAATCACTATCGGGAATAGAAAGGCTTTTAATAATAATTTACCATTATATACTCAAGCCTTTTCAATCCTTTTTGAAATTTGCACTTAGCTTTATCGCAATCGGAGATCGGAGGAATGCTCAAGTATTTACATTTGTGTCATTGCGAAATCCCCAATCGCCGATAGCAATAAAGCTAATTCGCATCGGAAGTTTTTAGAAGGGTGCCTTTTGTTGCATGTATGCTATATTCCCCGATCGCCGATAGCGATATCGCATCAGAGCAAAAGAAAGAGGGCCCTTTGTTACAATCGCTTACCTTTCCTGATATCCGATAGTTATTCGCTTATCGGATCGGGGCAAACCAATGGGTCTTTTTGTTATGCATCCTTTGTTATTGTGATATGCGATCTTGCGATCGCTTTATCGCAATAATAAAGAATTATTCCTTTATTTTTATAAGACCGATTTATGTTCATTCAAAAGGTTTATAATATATTGTTTCTTTTCAGACCTTTTGAGGAATGATGAGTTGATACCAATTTTATTCATAAATCTAAAAGGGACCCATTTCATATTATAGTTGAAGGTAAAATTTTATGAAATGGGGGGTTGTTGTACAACACAACACAATCATATTTATAGTTTTTACAAAAAGAAATATCTTTTTAGAAAAATGGAGGTTTCCAAGGATTGCCTTCTGCAGCTAGAACTTGCATGGTGGAGTCCTCACATATATGTTGGTAAAAAGATTCTCTTGTAAGTGTTTTTTGGTAGAGGCGCAACTAATGCCCATTTGCTTTGAAGGAAAAACCAGACCCATCAATGGTGGCCAATGTAACAATTCCATTGTCATGCACTTCCTTTATTTCATAGGGGCCTAACCACTAGTCTGCAGTTTACCAAGGAAATATTGAAACTTGGAATAGTAAAGAAGTGCCCTGTCGCCCTCATGAAATGTCTTTTTCTTAATTATGGAATCATGCCATTTGGCTCTTTGTTGTTGAATGAGTGCAGTATGCCATAGATCCAATAGATGAATTTCATCTAGTTCATTTATTTGTTGTAGTCTGTTAATCTGGGCTTCAGTTAAATCCAGTCCCACCTCTTGGGCTATCCTTAGTGTTTGTATCTGTTTATGGGAAAACTAGTGTCTTTTCGAACAACTAGCCCTCTAGGTTTGGTAGCTACCCTAGAAACAATAGTTTAAAGCAAATCAATGATTTCTTCTATGTGTAATAGATAAGAGAGAGATAATAGAACCAACCTGGAACTTCTGCTTAATCCCTTGCTTGATCTCTCTCCCCCTTGATAGAGCTTGCAACTCCTCCCCGTACTTAATCTGCTTGGAGAGTACATGTATAAGTACAGCAACAAAGAACCATCAAAGCATCGTGATCTATTACAACATAAACATTACATAATCAGATATATAATGAACAAATGATAGCATTCACAAATTATAACATTCATAATTGTACAATCATATGGAAGAAAACTTGAAGAGATTTATTAATAGAAGGGAGAATTACAACCCAGTTGTCGAATCCAGCATCATCCTCCTAGATTCAATCCCTCCTCACCTCATGAAATAGCAAGATCACACCAACAATACAATGCTCTTTCCTCAATTACAAACTATCAGCACTTCCTTGCAATTCACAATATTACAGCCTCTAGATCTCTTAGATGAGGGATCCATTTATAGATGTGTGCAAGGGTGTGAATAATCCATGGGGTTTTGATTAGTTTCATTCCACTTGTTACAATCAGTTCCACTTGGAGATTTCTTAGATCTCTTATTCTTCCCTGGGCGAATTCAGAGAGACAAGTGGCATATGAGAAGTTTTTAGAAGATTCCATGAGCAACCACCTAGCAAATTGTCTCAGACATTTTTCTATCTTAACCCATCGCACCCTATAGAACGCCCAAATAGTATGCATCACACTTGGGTAGTGTAACACTTGGTATGCATCGCACTTTTCCAGGGGAGAAGTCAGTATGGTTCAGTTTAGTCCATTTCTGGATGGTTTCTCAGGTGGAACTTTTGGGGAATGATGTAATCAAATGACTATGTTATTTTAGGGTATGAAACAACTCTGTTAGGGGTTGATGAGCCCTAGTTTATTGACATATAAATTTGGGGTTGATGTGTCCAAATATGTCTATAACAGTTGCCCCTAAAGCATGAAGTAGTAAATATTGATGTCAGGTGAAATGTTTATCATGAGGATCCAAAGTTTCGAACTGGAAGGTGACCTACATAAGTTACAATACAATACATCATCATAATATAATTTTCATGATCTATCTGAGGTAGGCATTCCCATGCTCAGCTTTATAAATTCATTTCATGTACATAGATCAGATAGTCATCCGTAGATGTAGACTAGTGATTCTTCAGATGTAGAGTCATCATCATGGTTCAGATGGCCATCTGTGCAATGCCTTTATACATTTCATGCTTTTATATTCCTAAATATATCGCAGCTCGGATGGATGAAACTAGATCCGGAGTCTTCAAACCCATTCAATCTTCGCTCGATGTACAAGTCAATCCATGTGAAGAGATGTTTTGAAGTTGAACATGGAAAGACATCACCTGATTACAAGCCAATAATGTGAGTTGTTAACAAATGGGAGAGGAATCACCGATAATGATAATGACCCTCAAGGTACTACAATACAATTCACGTGGTGTGAATATATGATCCGATGTCAAACACCACGCAAAATATTTCGGTCGAAGACCATTGATGTCAACCTATTGCAGGAAGTGAGAAACTTGCCATTGATGTATGCAAGCTTCAAAGCACTGAAAGGGGTGTTTCTAATTCAGCTTCTTGGATAATGAACTGATGTCGAAAAGAAGTGACTCATCATAGGAGTGCCTTAATGTATCCCACATCTACGACAGGAAATGAAGCAAATGATTTCTAGAGGTGAAAATGAACTGACGACACAAGGTACAGGAATGGCGGTCATGAAAAAATGAAGGTTGGAGGTATTGTAGTGGATGAGGCATTAACTAAATTGTGGTTTCTCAACTGAATGATTTCTCTTGAACATGTCGGTGACACTGAGATGGATTGGTAGCATTAACCCCAAAATATGGATGGTATGAAAGACCAACAGTGAGATGACCAGTGAATGAAACAACCCAACCCGCCTTAATAATGGTGATGGAGTGAAAGTGTCATGTTCAAGAGTGACCTACTACCATAAATTCTACAAGTTTCTTCCCTTTTTCCCCTGTCATTGTTGACCAGTACCTCTTTATTTTTGTCAAGCTTGAGGAGGATAACATATGCTTGTTCTATAATTTTCCCTTCGGGCAAACCTGTTGCTATGTTTTAATGAGTCTAGCAACAGTGAAACTCGGTCTTGTTTAGAATGGACAAGTTTGTCGCTATTTTTTTAACGAGTTCAACGACAAGGATAACTAGGTCCTTTTCATGTTTAGAGAGTTTGAAAAGGGATGAAAAGAAAACTCCAAAATCTCTTTTTCGTAAAATAATCCCTTAGGCCTGAAAAAGGATAAAATTATACAAACGGGATCACTTTTCTGATCACTTTAACGAGCCAAAAAAGACAAGTGCTTGAACGTTTTCATAAGATAATCCATCAAGTCCGAAAAATGATAAAATAATATAGGAGGGATGACATTCCAAATCACTTTAATGAGCTAGAAAGGATAACGCTCGACAATCCTTTCATATTTAACGAGTCGGTAAAGGGTTTAAAGGAGACTCGATTTTGAGGAATGAGTGGTGTCTAGGATAGCAATTGGTTCCGGTGAATTTGGAACTTCTACAAACATGGTGATTTCTGTGAAGAGGTTGGCTAATAAGACCACTCATCACAACTATTCCTTAAAAAGGGTAAACAACCAAGTCGAAGCGTATGATCAGCCAAAGGAACAGTGGTGATGAGATGTACACAACCAAGGCTCAAAAGGTTGATATAATGGCAATCACAAAGGTTAATTACTTGTAAATGGGTTCATTTTTTGACAAGCTTGAACCATGGGGGAACTGTGCTTGGATTCAGTTTTATTTTTGCACAACTAGAAATGACAAAACTAAAATTTGAAAATGAAAATTGAAAGAACCATGAAATTGAAAAATGGGTTCATTTCTTCACAAGCTTGAACCATGGGGGGACTATGCTTGAGAAAAGTGGGTGCATGCCCCTAGCATGATGAAAGAGAGAGTCTCTTGTAACCAGATGGAATTCACTGCAATGAAGCAGGATGACTTCCTCCTAAATAAACAAAGGTGAATGGTGTGACAAACTAGTGTGATAGACCAATCACATGACCTACAATGAAACTTACCTTTCCAACTACGTGCATGCCTCCTAAGCTTTGTTACATTCACTAGACTACTCATGGAAATTAGCTGAATGGAATGAAGGTTCAAGAGATACCATTGATGCAAAGGGACCATTTATGGATGATGATTGATTTGGAGCCATGCTTGGACCGAGAAATGAAAGCTGGTCAACTGTGACACTTTTGCCTTCATGTGGAAAACACATCACTTGGAAGAATGTTGAAACAATAGCTTCCATATTATAAACATAGTCACGTCCAAGGAGTAAATTGTAATCTAACGATCCTGGGACTATCATCACGTTCAGATGAATGGTTTTCCCTCCCAAAGTGATCGATAACTTAGGAAGGATCCCTAACGGTCGACTAGTTTCTTTGTTAAAGTCTAACAGATTCTGTGTAACATACATAAGCGATGGAGAACCAAGCGCTTTCCAAGCAGTTGAGGAAAGGATACTCACTGATGCCCCTTCATCTATGATAGTGCCAGACATGATCATTTTACAAACTTGTACTATGATCTGGAAAGGTACATAAGAAGGAAGGTGGGATCTTGCTAGTTGATTCCAATCATAGGTAGTGACTAGACTACTTAGAGGAGGTACCAAATAAATGGGTGAATTAACCCCTTGAGTTACGAGAACTGGGGGGTTTTCCTCCTATCGTGAAGGAACGGGTGGATTGACCCCAAGTTCATCAGAATCTGAAGTAACAAAAAGAATTTGAATGGTATCATTCTCACTCTCATCGAGAAGGGTATGATTATCTAAAGGTGAAATTGGGTCAAATGTCACCTCGAACTGTTGACTTTGGTCGAGTATAGACTCATAAGGTTCACTTTTAGAGAGAGTTGTTTCGACCGAAGGTTGATTTAAGTCAGTCAGTTTTTCAACTAGTAAAGGACTTTGGGAGTGTTTCCTGTAGCTAGATGGAAGTCACTACAGTGAAGCAGGATGGCTATCCAACACTCTTTTGGCTTCATCCAAAAAAGTACAAAGGTGAAGGGCATGGTTCCCTTCACATAACCTACATGGAAACCTAACCTTTCTCCTTTGTCCATGAACTTTACTATCACTAGTTGAAGGTGTGTTACCAAAATGATCTCCAAAAGTTGGTGACACAAGATGGTGTGAATGGGGAGACTCTTCTTTCAAGATCCGAGGAAAGCAAGGACAGTCTCGATGAAAATGTTCACCTACACAAATTATGCATAAAAATGTGGCTTTGGGAAATTTAATGTGCGGATTTTCACCAGATGATGCATTCAAAGAAATGGTTGCTTGGTTGCCCCCTTGCTGAATTGGATTCTTCTTCTTCTCCTTCCCTTTCTTATTCTTCTCAGCCACTTGGTTACTAGCATCACTACCTTCACCAAGAAAATAGGCAGAAGGGGGGGGAGAAACAAATGAAGAAGAAGGCACAGGGTCAACTTCAGTATCAACTGAATGTTGATTCGATTGTGGAGGAATCATGACATTTTGAACCACAGAGGTTCAAAACAGCCATACTGTTAGGCCAATGGTTATTCTTAGAAGGGACAATGTAGCCATATAACGAGCATCGATATTTACCCAAGAAGGAAAAGGACTAGGATTCCCATGAAAAGGGATTCCTTGATCAGTGGACTCCGGATTTGTCGCCATATGTCTCAACCTAAGATCAACTAAGGAACAAGGATGTTATTCTGAATTCAATTTATTTTAATGATGCTTTGACACAATTTTTCTTTTTCAGTTTTCAAGAGTCAAGAAAAAGAAAAAGATGACTCTACTCTCCTTCGATTTTTAATGAGTTTGAAGTGACAAGTGCTCAGATGGACCTCTTCTTTTAAAGAGTCGAAAAGGAACGAAAGTGACTACTCTGGAAAAATCTAGACAAAGGGATTACCAAACCAATCACAAAACTACAATATACACCTTGGTGATAAATTAAAGAGAAATTAACAAGGACTTATGTACGACAGTAAATCTTCCTGAATGCTGTGTTCAGTGCATTGCGATCAATAAGGCGAAAGACTCAGCTTCCTATGGATAAAGGGTTTAAGCCTATTGTGGTTTCCCAATATATACACGACGGTATGGGGAGTACAAGTTTGTGCTAGCACTTTTGGTATCAAGGAGGAGGAATCACCCAACCTTCAATGAAAATGATAGTTACTAGTTTTAATGACGCTGGAACACGCCTCTAGCCTAGACCTCTAGATATGTTGCGTTAAGCTCCAAAGCATTGTTAGGTTCATTGAAATTTATTTTAGAGTTGATCTTGTTTAAATTTTTCCTTACAATGGTTCACCGCATGATGATCATTTTGAAATTCCTAAAATGCAATCTATAATGATAAACAATCTCTGTTTATTTTGAGAAATGAAAATCCTAGCTACTAGGGAAAGAAGATTACAATTCTTTCAAACAAAGAGCAAAGAGCACACACTAGTGCATCTTCCTAAATCATTTTTCACACAAAAACTCAAAAATGCTAAATGCAAGTGCATGTATTTGTTTTCATTCTCCTTAATGTGAAAAATTCCAAAAAGGAAAACTAAATGCAGCAAAGATCTGAAATGCTTCTTTCAAAATGACATTTTTGACAATTTCTACTTCAAAAGAGAAACGAAGACTAAATGACACTTTTAAATTTTGAATAAAAAATGAATTTTTCACTTCGAATATAAAAAAATCAAACCAAGTACATGATCAAAAGTTCAATAAACTATCTAGGGAAGGAAGAATCCATGACACTTCTCTTTTCAACACAAAACGACAATTACGACACTTTTTGTACCAAAGTGACAGATCGATTTAAGCAACTTTTCGACAAAGGATTGTAAATGATGAACAAATACACAAAAACATTTACTAATCCTAATCTAATGGAGGTTGATCTATGTGATGCAAGTATGCTTCAGTAAGGAGGCATTGTTCATAAGTAGCAGAATAGCTCAAAAAAACTTAAAACAAGGTAAAAAACCCCCAATTTCTAGAATGGAAAAATGTTCAGTCATTCATCTCACCTGGGCTTCACAGAAACAAAGATGCATCACACTTTACACACTTGGTAGGTGCAATTCACACTGGGTTATAGTGACAGATAGTACAATGGTCCAGGGAGTGCAACTGAAGTGGGTTTTGGCTCAGATTTGTAGTTGTTTTCAATGAGTTAGGCTGAGCTTTGATGGACAGTAAAGAGAAAAGTATGGAGGAATGCCTTGAGAGGTTACTGAGCTACCAAAGATGTGCTTGTAAGTCAAATGTTTAATTCATAAACTAAACCAGAGATTGACTGAAGAAACATTCGTCTACTATGAAATTGCAGAGCAAGAGAAGTTCGAAGGCTACTAGCTAACTTCAAGCTCTATCTATAGTTTATGAACCAAACAATAACAACAAACAAACATTTGTTCTTCCCCAGCGGAGTCGCCAATTTGTTTTTGGGAAAACTAGTGTCTTATCAAATGACTAGCCCTCTAGGTTTGGTAGCTACCCTAGAAACAACAGTTTAAAGAAATTCAATGATCTCTTCTATGTGTAACAGATAAGAGAAAGGTAATGGAACCAACCTGGAACTTCTGCTTAATCCCTTGCTTGATCTCTCTCCTCTTGAGAGAGATTGCAACTCCTACCCATGATTAACCCGCTTGGAGAGTACCTATATAAGTACAACAACAAAGAACTGTCAAAGAATCATGATCTATTACAACATAAACATTACAGAATCAAATATATAATGAACAAATGATAGCATTCACCAATGATAACATTCACAATTGCACAATCATATGGAAGAAAACTCGAAGAACTTTATTAATAGAAGGGAGAATTACAACCCAGTTTTCTGATCCATCATCATCCTCCCAGCTTCAATCCCTCTTCACCTCATGAAATAGCAAGATAACACCAACAATACAATGCTCTTTCCTCAATTACTAACTATCAGCACTTCCTTGAAATTCGCAATATTCCAACCTCTAGATCTCTTAGATGAGGGATCCATTTATAGATGTGTGCAAGGGTGTGAGTCATCCATGGGGATTTTATTAGTGTCATTCCACTTGTTACAATTCATTCCACTTGGAGATTTCTTGGATCTCCCACTCATCCCTGGGTGAATTTAGAGAGACAAGTGGCATAGGAGAAGTTTCTAGAAGATTCCATGAGCAACCACCTAGCAAACTGTCTTGGACATTTGTCCATCCTCGCCCATCACACCCTATAGAAGGCCCAAATAGTATGCATCACACCTGGGTAGTGTAACACTCAGTATGCATCACACTTTTCCAGTGGAGCAGTTAGTATGGTTCAGTTTAGGCCATTTCTGGATGGTTTTTCAAGTGGAACTTTTGGGGAATGATGTAATTAGATGACTATGTTCTTTTAGGGGTTGATGAGCCCTAGTTTAGCGACATATAAGTTTGGGGTTGATGTGCCCAAATATGTCTATAACAGTTGTCCCCTAAAGCATGAAGTCATAAATATTGATGTCGGATGAAATGCTTTATCATGAAGATCCAAAGTTTCGAACTGGAAGGTGACTTGCATAAGTTACAATACAACACATCATCATAACATAATTTTCCTGATCTAGCTAAGGTAAGCATTCCCATGCTTAGCTTTATAAATTCATTTCATGTACATAGATCAGATAGTCGTCTGTAGATGCACTCTAGTGATTCTTCAGATGTAGAGTCATCATCCATGGTTCGGATGACAATTTGTGCAATACCTTTGTACATTTGATGCTTTTATATTCCTGAATATATCGCAGCCCGGATGGATGAAACTAGATCCGGGGTCTTCAAAACCGTTCAATCTTTTCTTGATGTACACGTCAATCCATGTGAAGAGATGTTATGAAGTCGAACATGGAAAGACATCGCCTGATTACTAGCCAACAATGTGAGTTGTTAACAAACGCGAGAGGAATCACTAAAAATGATAATGACCCTCAAGGTAGTATAGTACAATTCACGTGGTGTGAATATATGATCCGATGTCAAACACCATGCAAAATATTTTGGTTGAACTCCACTGATGTCAACCTGTCGCCGGAAGTGAGAAACTTGCAATTGGTGTATGCAAGCTTCAAAGCACTGAAAGGGGTGTTTCTAAGTCAACTTCTTGGATAATGAGCTGATGTCATCAAGAAGTGACTCGTCGTAGGAGGGCCTTAATGTATCCCACATCTACGACATGAAATGAAGAAAAAGATTTCTGGAGGTAAAAATGAACTGACGACACAAGGTACAAGAATGGCGGTCATGAAAAAATGAAGGTTGGAGGTATTGCAGTGGATGAAGCATTAACTGGATTATGATTTCTCAACTGAATGACTTCTCTTGAATAAGTCGGTGACACTAA
Organism: Pinus taeda; assembly: GCA_000404065.3. Taxonomy (NCBI): domain Eukaryota; kingdom Viridiplantae; phylum Streptophyta; class Pinopsida; order Pinales; family Pinaceae; genus Pinus; species Pinus taeda. The sequence continues at coordinate 84,616 of APFE031604322.1, read as the reverse complement.
GATGGATTGGTAGTGTTAACCCCAAAAGATGGATGGTGTGAAAGACCAATGGTGAGATGAGAGGTGAATGGAATAACCCAACCTGACTCAATAATGGTGATGGAGTGAAAGTGTCATGTTCAAGAGCGACCTGCTACCATAAGTTCTTCAAGTTTCTCCCCTTTTTCCCTGGTCATTGGTGACTAGTACCTCTTTATTTTTGTCAAGCTTGAGGAGGATAACATATGCTTGTTCTATAATTTGCCCTTCCGGCAAACCTATTGCTATGTTTTAACAAGTCTAGTGACAGATGAAACTCAGTCTTGTCTAGAATGGACAAGTTTGTCACTATTGTTTTAACGAGTTTAATGACAAGGATAACTCGGTCCTTTTCATGTTTAGAGAGTTTGAAAAGGGACAAAAAGAAAACTCCAAAAGCTCTTTTTCATAAAATAATCCCTTAGGTCTAAAAAAGGATAAAATTATACAAACGGGATGAGTTTCTCGATCACTTTAACGAGTCGAAAAAGACAAGCGCTAGAACATTCCAGTAAGATAATCCCTCAGTTCCGAAAAAAGATAAAATAATACAGGAGGGATAACATTTCAAATCACTTTAACGAGTTGGAAAGGCCAGCACTCGAAAATCCTTTAATATGTAACGAGTCGGAAAAGGGTTTAAAGGAGACTCGATTTTGAGGAACAAGTGATGTCTAGGATAGCAACTGGTTCTGGTGAATTTGGAACTTCTCAAAACATGGTGATTTTTGTGAAGAGGTTGGCTAATAAGACCCCTCATCACAATTGTTCCTCAAAAAGGGTAAACAACCAACTGGAAGCGTATGATCAGCCAAAGAAATGGTGGTGATGAGATGTACACAACCAAGGCTCAAAAGGCTAATAGAATGGAAATCACAAAGGTTAATTACTTGTAAATGGGTTCATTTTTTGACAAGCTTGAACCATGGGGGGAACTATGCTTGGATTCAGTTTTATTTTTATACAAGCTAGAAATGACAAAACTAAAAATTGAAAATGAAAACTGAAAGAAACATGAAATTGAAAAATGGGTTCATTTTTTGACAAGCTTGAACCATAGGGGAACTATGCTTGAGAAAAGGGGGTGCATGCCCCCAGCATGATGAAAGAGAGAGTCTCTTGTAACTAGATGGAATTTACTGCAGTGAAGCAGGATGGCTTCATCCAGAATAGATAAAGGTGAATGGTGTGACAAACCAGTGTGACAAACCAATCACATGACCTACAAGGAAACTTACCTTTACAACTAGGTGCATGCCTCCTAAGCTTCGTTACATTCACTAGACTAGTCATGGCAATCAAGTGGATGGAATGAAGGTTCAAGAGATACCGCTAATGGAAAGGGACCATTTAGGGATGGTGATTTATTTGGAGCTATGTTTTGACCAAGAAATGAAAGCTGGTCAACGGTGACAATTTTTCTTTCATGTGGGAAACACATCACTTGGAAGAGTGCTGAAACATTAGCTCCCATATTATAAACATAGTCACGTCCAAGGAGTGAATTGTAATCTAATGGTCTTGGGACTATCATCACATTCAGATGAACGGTTTTCCCTCCAAAAGTGATCGATAACTTAGGAAGGATCCCTAACAGTCGACTGGTTTCTTTGTTAAAGCCTAACAGATTCTATGTAACAGGCATAAGTGATGGCGAACCAAGTGCTTTCCATGAAGTTGAGGAAAGGATACTCACTGATGCACCTTCATCTATGATAGTGCTAGACATGATCATTTTACAAACTTGTACTACGATCCAGAAAGGTACATAAGAAGGAAGGCAAGATCTTGCTAGTCGATTCCAATCAAAGGTATTGACTAGACTACTTGGAGGGGGTATCGAATAAATGGGTGAATTAACCCCTTGAGTTACGAGAACTGAGGGGGTTTTCTTCCTGTCATGAAGGAATGGGCGGATTGCCCCCAAGTTCATCAGAATCTGAAGTAACAAAAAGAATTTGAATGGTATCATTCTCACTCTCTCTGGGAAGGGTACGATTATCTGAAGGTGAAATTGGGTTAACTGTCACCTTGACCTGTTGACTTTGGTAAGGTATAGACTCATAAGATTCAATTTCAGAGAGAGTGGTTTCGACTGACGGTTGATTTAAGTCAGTCAGTTTTTCAACTAGTAAAGGACTTGGGGAGAGTTTCCTGTAGCTAGATGGAAGTCGTTGTGGTGAAACAAGACGGTTATCCAACACTCTTTTGGCTTCATCCAAAAAAAGGACAAAGGTGAAGGGCATGGTTCCCTTCACATAACCTACATGGAAACCTAACCTTTCTCCTCCGTCCATGAACTTTACTATCACTAGTTAAAGGTGTGTTACCAACATGGTCTCTAGAAGTTGATGACATAGGATGATGAGAACGGGGAGACCATTCTTTCAAGATCCAAGGAAAGCAAGGACAGTCTCAATGAAAATGGTCACCTGCACAAATTATGCATGGAAATTTGGCTTTGGGAAGTTTAATGTGAGGATTTTCACCAGATGATGCATTCAAAGCAATGGCTGCATTTTTTCCCCCTTTCTAAATTGGCTTCTTCTTCTTCTCCTTCCCTTTCTTCTTCTTCTTAGCCACTTGGTTACTAGCATAAATATTTTCACCAAGCGAAGAGGAAGAAGGGGAGGGAGAAACAAACGAAGAAGAAGGCACAGGGTCAACTTCAGTATCAATTGGATGTTGATTCGATTACAGAGGAATCATGGCATTTTGAACCACAGAGGTTGAAAACAGCCATACTGGCAGGTCAATGGTTATTCACAGAAGGGACAATGTAGCCATATATGGAGCACCGACATTTCCCCAAGAAGAAAAAGGACTAGGATTCCCCTCGAAAGGGATTCCTTGATCAGTGGACTCCGGATTCATCGCCATATGTCTCAACTAAGATAAACTAAGGAAAAGGGATGTTATTCTGAATTCAATTCATTTTAATGACGCTTTGACACAACTTCACTTTTTCAGTTTTTAAGAGTCAAGAAAAAGCTAAATATGACTCTAGTCTCCTTTGATTTTTAATGAGCCTAAAGTGACAAGTGCTCAGATGGACCTTTTCTTTAAAGGAGTCGAAAAGGAACGAAAGTGACTACTCTGGAAAAATCTAGACAGAGGGATTACCAAACCAATCGCAAAATTTAAATATACACCTTGGTGATAAATTAAAGAGAAATTACCAAGGACTTATGTACGATAGTCAATCTTCCCGAATGTTGTGTTCAGTGCATTGTGATCAATAAGGTGGTAGACTTGGCTTCCTATGGATAAAGGGTTTAAGCATATTATGGTCTCCCAATATATACGTGATGGTACGGGGAGCACAAGTCTATGCTAGCACTTTTCGTGTTAAGGAGGAGGAATCACCCAACCTTCAATGAAAACGATAGTTACTAGTTTTAATGACATCGAAACACATCTCTAGCCTAGACCTCTAGAAATTTTGCATTAAGTTCCAAAGCATTGTTAGGTTCATTGAAATTTATTTTAGAGTTGATCTTGTTTAAATTTTTCCTTTCAATGGTTCACCGCATGATGATGATTTTGAAATTCCTAAAATGCAATCTCTGTTTATTTTGAGCAATGAAAATCCTAGCTACTAGGGAAAGAAGATTACAATTCTTTCAAACAAATAACAAAGAGCACACACTAGTGCATCTTCCTAAATCACTTTTCACACACAAACTAACAAATTCTAAATGCAAGTGCACGTATTTTTTTTCATTCTCCTTAATGTGAAAAATGGAAAAAAGGAAAACTAAATGCAGTAAAGATCTAAAATGTTTCTTTCAAAATGACATTTTCGACAATTTCTTCTTCAAAAGAGAAAGGAAGACTAAATGAAGCTTTTCAATTTTGAATAAAAAATGCTTTTGACACTTTGAATATAAACAAATCAAACCAAATACATCATGAAAATTTCAAGGGAAGGAAGAATCCACGACACTTCTCTTTTCAATACAAAACGACAATTACGACAATTTTTGTACCAAAGAGACATATCAATTTAAGAAACTTTTCAACAAAGTATTGTAAATGATGAACAAATACACAAAAACATTTACTAATCCTAATCTAGTGGACGCTGATCTATGTGATACAAGTAGGCTTTAGTAAGGAGGCATTGTTCATAAGAAGCAAAACAACTAAACAAAACTGAAAAACAAGGTCAAAAACCCCCAATTTCTAGAATGGAAAAAGGTTCAGTTAGTCATCGCACTTGGGCTTCACAGAAACAGGGATGCATCACACTTTATACACTCGGGAGGTGAAATGCATACTGGGTTATAGTGACAGATAGTGCGATGGTACAGGGAACGTAACTGAAGTGGGTTTTGGCTCAGATGTGCAGCGGTTTTTAGTGAGTTAGGCTGAGCTTTGATGGACAGTAAAGAGAAAAGTATGGAGGAATGTCTTGAGAGGTTACTGAGCTACCAAAAGGGCATCTATATGTTCTTGTAATTCAAATTTTTAATTCATAAAATAAACGAAATATTGACTGAAGCAGCATTCATCGACTATGCAATTGCAGAGCAAGAGCAGTTCGAAGGCTACCTGGCTGACTTCAGGCTCTGTCTATAGTTTATAAAACAAAAATTAACAATGAACAAACATCTGTTTTTCCCCAACGGAGTTGCCAATCTGTTTTTGGGAAAACTAGTGTCTTGTAGAATGACTAGCCCTCTAGGTTTGGCAGCTACCCTAGAAACAATAGTTTAAAGCAATTCAATGATTTCTTCTATGTGTAACAGATAAGAGAAAGATAATATAACCGACCTGGAACTTCTGCTTAATCCCTTGCTTGATCTCTCTCCCCCTTGATAGAGCTTGCAACTCCTCCCCATACTTAACCCACTTGGAGAGTACCTGTATAAGTATAGCAACAAAGAACCGTCAAAGCATCATGATCTATTACAACATAAACATTACATAATCATATATATAATGAACAAATGATAGCATTGAGAAATGATAACATTCACAATTGCACAATCATGTGGAAGAAAACTTGAAGAACTTTATTAATAGCAGGGAGAATTATAACCCAGTTGTCTGATCTAGCATCATCCTCCTAGCTTCAATCCCTCTTCACCTCATGAAATAGCAAGATCACACCAACAATACAATGCTCTTTCCTCAATTACAAACTATTAGCACTTCCTTGCAATTCACAATATTCCAGCATCTAGATCTCTTAGATGAGGTATTCATTTATATATGTGTGCAAGGGTGCAAGTCAGCCATGGGGTTTTTATTAGTGTCATTTCACTTGTTCAATTGGTTCCACTTGGAGATTTCTTGGATCTCTCACTCATCCCTGTGTGAATTCAGAGAGGTAAGTGGCATAGGAGAAGTTTCTAGAAGATTCCATGAGAAACCACCTAGCAAACTATCTTGGATATTTGTCCATCCTCGCCCATCACACCCTATAGAAGGCCCAAACAGTATGCATCACACCTGGGCAGTGTAACACTCAATATGAATCACACTTTGCTAGTGGAGCAATCAATATGGTTCAGTTTACGCCATTTCTGGATGGTTTCTCAGGTGGAACTTTTGGGGAATGATGTAATCAGATGACTAAGTTCTTTTAGGCTATGAAAAAACTCTTTTAAGGGTTGATGAGCCCTAGTTTATCGACATATATTTTGGGGTTGATGTGCCCAAATATGTCTATAACAATATCTCAAATTCTATGAGGAAAATGGGTTCCTTACCAAATACCAGCTGATATGGAGAGTGTTTAGTAGTGTTTCTCCAAGTCATGCAATATGCCCACAAGGCCTCTGACAGTCGAGTAGCCCAGTCTCGTATGTGCGATGAGACTGTCTTCATTAGAATAGCTTCAATTACTTTGTTGGTACTCTCCACCTGCACGTTTGCCTGCTGGTGATACGGAGAGGTAATTCTATGCATAATGTGATGTTTCTTTAGTGTAGCAGTGATCTTGTGGCCCACAAATTGTGGCCCCCCATCAGTAATTACTTCTCTGGGTATGCCATATGACAAAAAAAATTCAAAAAGAAAATAAATCATTGTTTCCTCTATTTCTCTTGGTAACGGTACTGCCTCCACCCATTTAGTCACGTATTATGTTGCAACCAATATATATGATTTCTGATTGGATGATGGGTTGATTGACCCAATGACATCTATCACCCAATGCTCAAAGGATTCTATTACCAGCTGTGGATGCAAGGGAATATCATCAGATTGGCTAAGGTGTCCCATCCTTTGGTAACTATCGCACACCTGGACAAATTTCTTAGCATCCTTAAAAATCATGGGCCAGTAGTAGCCCATTTGTAAAATTTTATGTCCAGTTCCGCGGTCTACAAAATGTCCACTGCAAGGTCCATCATGGCAAGATTTTAAGATATGATAAATTTTGTCTTCCCTGATACACCTACGGATGTGCATGTCGTCCCTTATGTGAAAAAGGTATCCTCAGATCCAGGAGAACCGATTGCTGCGTTGCACTATTAATTTCCTTTCTCTGGGTGTCAGATGTTTGGGCAGTTTCCCCACTACTAAGTAATTCGCCACATCTGTGTACCATGGTGCTTTTACTGCCACAACAAACAGGTGTTCATCTAGGAACTGGTCTTCTACAGCAATTGCATCGTCTATTGTTGGCACTTGGGAGAGGAAGTCCGCCACAAGGTTTTCCCTCCCTAGTCGATCCTTTATAATTATGTCAAATTCCTGCAAAAGTAGTAACCAATGTGTCACTCTTCCATTCGTAATGGGTTTATTAGCTAAGTATTTGATAGTAGAGTGATTAGTATAGAGAACTATAAGCTATCCAGTTATATAGTGTCTGAATTTGTTAATAACATAAATAACAACTAGAAACTCTTTCTCTATTACTGTATAATTCAACTCAGTAGGAGTTAGTTTTTTGCTAATGTAATATATATCGTAGGGTTTCCTGTCTTCTTCTCAGCCAAGAATTGCTCCAATGGTTTTATCTGGCACGTCTAATGAAATCTGGAATGGTATAATCCAATTCGGGCCACGTAATACTGGTGTTGTTGATAGTAGTCATTTCAACTCTATAAAGGCAATGTCACATTTGTCAGTCCATATAAAATCAATATTTCCTATTAAGGAATATAATGGTGTAGCAATCTGTGAAAAGTTCTTTATAAATCTACGATAATATCCAACAAATCCTAGAAAACTATGTACCTCTATTTGAGTGTAGGGAGTAGCTAATAAGAGGATTACTTGTATTTTTGTTAGATCTACCTGAATTCCAATTGCTGAAATGTAATGACCCAAGATCATGCCCTTTGTCATCATCATATGGCACTTCTCGTGGCTTAAGCATAGCCTAGTAGCAATACACCGCTCTAGGACTTTCTCTAATGTCTGTAATGCCTGCTCGAAGTCATCTCCGTAGGGTGTGAAATCATCCATGTACACTTCCAATCCTTCATTTATCAAGACTGCAAAAATACTAAGTATGGTTGTTTGGAATGTAGTAGGTGCATTGCACAATCCAAAAGGTAATACCCTGTAAGCAAACGTTCCCCACGGGTAGGTAAAAGTATTTTTATCCTGGTCTTTAGGGGCAGTCTGAATTTGGTTATAGCCACTGAAGCGATCCAGGAAAGAGAAAAATTTCTTCCATGCCCGTGTATATAGGACCTGATCGATAAATGGAAGGGGAAAATGGTATTTTTGTGTTGCCTTGTTGGGCTCTCTGTAATCAATGCATATCCGCCATTTCCTATTCTTTTTGGGGACCACAACTAATGGAGAAACCCATTTACTGTTAGGTATAGGATAGATAAAATTCACATCTAATAGATTTTGAAGTTTTTCTTTAACAATATCATTTAGGTGAGGATTTAATCTACACTTAGGTTTTCGAATGGATCTTGCATATTTTTCAGTGTATATGTGGTTCATGCATAGTTGAGGGTCAATCCATTTCATGTATGGGTAATCCCAAGCGAAATCCCCTTTATATTTCCTAAGGACTTGAATAAGTTTCTATTGTTGGTCCTCATTCAGATTACTATTAATGTTCAGGATATTCCTTGGCTCAATTTCGATAGGTTTTCTATTATAGACAGTGGTCGTTGGTATTGGTTGGTCATTGATATCTCTCAGGGAATCTTCTTCAGTTTCATTGTCAAGGACTACTTTAATCATGTGACATTTCAAACTAGACACCATAGCAGGGTGATTGATAAAAGTATTAATGAAATCGTCTTCTGTTTGATTTTTAAATTCAACGACATTTGCCATAGTCAATGGTGATCGAATATTTGTTGTCAAATATATTACAGGCTGCTTCCTAGTTTTTATAATGGTTAGGCTTGGCTGAGCAAGAGGCTACAAAACTAGATTCTTTACATCATTCCCTCTGGTTATGGTCATACTGCCTGTTCGGCAGCTGATATAAGCATCAACAGTTGCTAGTCAAGGCCTTCCTAATATTAAGGGATGTCCACCTAGCCGGTTCCTAGGGTTAATAATAAAAAAATCTATCAGATATTCCCTAGTGTCTATAGAAACCATCAAATCCAGTAATGTTCCTTCTGGCTTAATCATTGAGCGATCGACAAGTTCCGACAAGGTAGTTGTTGGTTCCAAGGCTGTGATGCCAAGCATTTCACAATTTGTTATTGTCAGAATGTTAATGGCTACCCCTAAATCGACTAAAGCATTGTGAAAAGAGCACCATTTATATTTTCTGTGACAATGGGGTTTCCTGGGTCTTCATATGTTACAGGTGTATCTTTGCCTAGTAATAAATTAGACAAAGTCTTGACAACATGGACAATTGGGGTTATTTTTGTTTTCTTCACATACTTAATTATACACAATTCTTTACTAGTTTTGGCATATATTAGAATGTCTTGAATAGCCTGGAGGAGGGGTATTTTTATACAAATATTCTTGAGTTCACCCAGAAGAATAAAGTCGATATATTCAATTGGGCATGGTATCATCAATCTTTCTAGGGATGGGGGGGAAGTAGTTATGATCTGTTCATGATTTTTCTACCTAATTGTATCTTCCCCTTGTTTTGTTTGTTGATCATCTACAGTCAAAGGCTTATTCGGGTGCGGTTCTTCAGTTTGCAGATTTTTATCCTCATCTGGAGAAATTACGCATCCAGATCTTAACTTGCGTTTGTTACACTTTCTCAACTCAACTTCAGGGTCTAGACCCTCAACAATTTGTACTGACTGGATTGGTCTGTTGTTAGGATTTGGGTTGGGTTGAGCTGGGAGTTACGGTCGTATATTAGATTGAGGATTCTGCTGCAACATGTAAGGTGCTAGTAAAGTTGGTTGAGACAGAGGAACCATCCCCATAGGCTGGTTTGTGGATCTTTGCTAATTTGATTGTCAGTTCTGATTTGTGAGGTTGAAGGGACCATTGAGATGAATAGGGGTTATTCTGCCAAAATGGTGGAGGATAAGAGGGATTTGGCCAATTATTGTTTGGATTTCACTGGTTGGGCCATGGTGGCATAGAAAATACATGACGTGGCCAAGGAGAAAAAGATGGTTGGTTCTACCATGTTGCCCTTGAATATTGTTGAGAATTATATTGCAAGGGAGGAAAGAATAAAGATGGATCAGTAGGCATACCTGCCTGAGATGCTTGCCATTGGCGATGCTGGTTTAGCAAATATATTGGTTCCACTTATTCTTCTGCTTCCTTGAAGACTGATTTTAATCCTGGGAGCAATGACAAACTTTCCGTGGCATGCTCCTTAGTGCATATGGCACATGTTTGTATCATGTCTAGTGAGCATTCTTTATGACTGTGTTTCTTTCTACAACAGGGACACAAAATAGACAAGTTTTGTTCTGCTTCGGTCTGCTTTCATTTAGCTTGCATGATATCCAATTGTGTCGTCAAGGTCCCCAGTATATCAGTATTGAAATCTTCCAACAGATTTTTGATTTCGACTCTTGTAATGCTTCCTCCTAAGGCTTTGTCATCTCTGGTGATCACATTGCGTCCGGCTAGTTTCAGCCTTATACTGCCCCTGGAGCACTTGATGCACAAGTATAGAATATTATCATATTATTCTTGATAAATGTTTCCCTTACCCATTATATTCAGTGTTTCTACCCATTGGTCTTTCATACCTTTAATCATCGTGGTTTTTAGAACATTATCAAGTAGATTTTCATAAGGAGATCTTTGCAGATTATATTGGAAACACTGCACATATTCTTCTAGAGTCTCGTTAGGCTTAGCTACCATTCGAAAGATTTCATATTTTAGTTCTCTAGTTTAGCAATAATCTTGGTATTTTTTAAGGAAGGATGTTTTCATCTGTTCCCAGTCATTGATGGTACCTCCACCAAGTCCCATAAACCAACATAGGGCTACTCCCTTTAGAGTAGAGGGGAATAGTTTTAGCTTCTGGGGGTGAGTGGTGTAATCATAACCCCTACATAGGGCATTGAATTCAAAAAGGAATGCATCAAGATCTTCTGAAGTTAGCCCATGAAAGGTATGAATATTCTGTAATGGGATAGCCTTCATGGGGGCATTGACAGTTGTGTCCACAATAGGGTATTGTAACGTAGAGGTTTGGGGTTGTTGTTGATTATTGGCCATTTGGTCAAAAATATGCTAGTATCCTTCAGGGATCTCTAGAGCTAGAGAGTTGTTCCTAGGATGTCCAGAAGAGGCTAGAATGATTCTAATAGTGCTACCTAGATCCGAAACACTGGGTGTCCTCAGTTCAATCACTACTTCAGGAGATCTAGGTTCTAATGATTTAATTTCAAGATTACTTATTTCTCCTTCTCCTTCATGGAGGTTACAAGAATTCCCTTCTTGTGAAGGGTGTGGTTGTGAATTTTCAAATTATATCTTGAAATATTCGTTCAGACCCTTTAGTATTACTGTGAATCTCAGCATTAGCTAAAGATGGTGATCCTATGGCCTGAAGGGAGACAGTAGGATGTCTGGTAGAAACAATTTAGGCTCCTACTGATGACTGAGACTCAGATTTTCTTATGATTTCATCAATAAAGGTTGATCGTCCAAGGGTCACAGGTCCCTTAGATTTTTCAAGTTTTGGGGGAGGAATTATATCTTTTTTTGGTCTTTTCTTCTTAGTCATTCATACAAAAATACAAACATTCATTTCTACTTTAAATTCCTACACAATTCTACTGGATATCGGGCAGAGGAGCGAACATTTTACTCATTCGTTATATAGGTTCTTACCTTCTGTTTTTAATACCCAATTCTCTCTCAGCAGAAAAACATCAAACATACATCACTCTTTGTAAAATGGGAACACTCTCCCCAGAATGGCGTCAAAATCTTGGGTGCTAAAAGGTGCCTGTTAAAACTCCTAACTGTCTCACATTAATTATCAACCCAAGTAAGTCCTTTTATTCCAAGAGTGTACACAATATGTGAAATCTATAAATCCAAAGAGTAATGCTTTAAAATAAGTTATTAAATTCAATACAAGAGTAAATAGATGCAATCATAAATCTCAAGCTTGTAAATTTAAGGGAAGTAATTCATCTAAGCATCATGACTCAATCTCAAACAAAACCAAAATTCAATCTTAATCAACCAATTCAAATGATAATCAACTGAGAGCACCGTAGCATTAACTAAGCTCTTTCACATGGACTTAAACTACTGGATAGAAGGAAAGCATTTAATCAATAACACTCTATTCTTGAATTAACGAGAAATGATTCTTTAATTCATGACTAATTCAATCCACGACATGAATAAATAAAACCAATTAGAATTGTGCATTGATGATATGAATACTAGAAATCCAAATTAAAAAAAAATAAATCAACTACAACGTTGCAAAGAAGAACAAACTTGCAAGAAATGGAAAGGTATAAAACAAGGAACAACAATAAGATCCACCAGAGACCGGGCCCTAGCCACCAGCGAATACTGCTTAGCTACATCAGAATATCAGAATGAACAACAACACAAGTTATATATTAATCATCAAAGTCACTTGTCATTAAAATATGATCTTTTTCTTTAGAATCACACTTCTGTAAATTAAAATTACAATTGAAGTAAAAGGCGAGATATCCCTCTTCAGTTTTCCCCTTTATAGTGAAATGGAAAAAGATAAATGTGATCCCTCAGGATCAGGAGATCCTAAGGGAATCACAACTAAATGCTATCTTCAGACAATTATTTCATCTTGTGCTAACCTTCTTGATTCGTTCCTTGGTTTGACTACATGTGACGTATCTCATTTCCTTTGATTAGCTTTTGTTGTTCCAACTTTGGAACAACAGCTATTCCATCTATTGTTTTTCTACATAAAAAGAAATGAGAGTTAGTTTGGATGGTCAAATCGTATCAAGAGTAGTTCCATTCATTCCTTATCAAAATCCTATCAATATGTTATTATATCATGGCACAAAATGGATAAGAAAAGAGGAAAAAGACAATAATCAAGAGTAAATACATACCTATTGCAGAGCTCAACAGTTATAATTTTATAAGCCTCATCGATCCATGGTTGTAGGTGCACTTTTAAGACTTCTTCCTTATGCCTAGTGGTATCCACATATTCCTTGAGCGCCTTTGCCTCCTACATCCTTGCAAGCTTCTATGTAAGGGAAACCATCTGTGTGGTCCCTTTTACTTCGTCATACTTTTGTTGCAGCTCATGTGCCTCTGTCTCTAGGCACTCTACATTTGAGTCCTCCTATAGGTGGTTAGGACCACGAATGACTGTTCGAATAGCTGCATGCAGTTTTCCACTACAATGTCCACCATCGTTGTTTCTATTGTAACAGTAATGGTTCATTGTTCCCTAATTTCCAGTAGAGTTGAAGGTTGAACCTTCAAGTACAATTCTGCGATTTACAAGTTCATCTCTAGCTGAACCCTCTCTATCTCTGCTTTAGCATCATGCAACCCTGTGGCCAATTTGCGGACACACGCCTCCACCGGTTCTTCTACCTAAATGTCAAACTCCTGGACCATCTGACAATCTTCCTCTTTTACCTGCATTATCTTCCTGTTTGGCTCCACTACCACATTGCGTTGCAGGCCTAACTGCTCAATGTTGATGCACTACCCGCTCATCACCTACAGTGCATGACTCTCCCTGGCTCAAAGTTCCGTGATGACTCCATCTTGTAAGAGGTAGAACGCCTCCCAAGGGAGTGTGGCGATGTTAAATCCTACCCCTTTCATACTACTAATCCTAGTTCTATTGACCTCATTTTCTATAGTAAGCACCCCATTAGGTAGTAGTATCACATTGGTCACCCTTGTGCGCAACATCTCCTTGGAAACTGAAGTGTTGATCGCGAGGCTAGTGGACAGTGTGCCAGTCTATAGAGTGCGTACCTGTAATTCTTGCAACTCTATCTAGAGAGTCCCTAATACTAGCTTCTGTTTTTCTTCAAATTGTTGGAGGGGCTCTGTGGTGACATCCCTCACCGTTTCACCGATGTCATGGAAATCCCCCTCAATGAGGGTGATTGGGTCAAAAGATGTCTTTGATGCCTTGGTTTTGTTCCGTGGCACTATCTACTCTTGTAGCCGCAGATGCTTGAGCTAGGTGGATGTCATCTACGGGTCTGTGCCACCTTGTTCTGTGTCTATCTCTGGTTTGGGTGAAGGTGACTTCTATCCTTTGCGCTCTTCTTCTCCTATTTTCTATTATTCCACCAACTTTGTGGCATTGTGTGCTACCTCAGCGTTAACCTATGCTTCCTCTTTCCTGCACTTTTCTACCAGCTGTACCATTCGAAGCTTTGTCTCTTCCTTATTGTGCTACATGACAGACTTGTCCATTTCCACTGTGCGGCCAACTAGAGTACGCCACTCTGACGGCCAAGACTCAAGGATTGTGAGTATCACATCATCAGTCGCCAAGTATGGTAAATCATGCCACGTCTTCATAGGGTCCTTTCGCACCCTAATGAAGACATGGTGGAAATTTGCTTTGAACTTTTCAAAGCTTTGTAACTGTTGTACACTTTGGATGACAATGATAGCTTGCGATTGATCCCCATCTAGATAGTCATCTCCATTAATATCCAAAATATCTTTCTCTCCTTTATCCGTTATGTGTCCTTGGTCACCCACAGCGATGCATACTTTGGTGCCTCTAGAATTTCCTGTGTGGCCGAAGGGAACTAGCTATCTTCGGGTAACTCCCATGCCACCAGTACTATTGACAACAGGAGCCATGCATAATGAAATGTTTTTCCCTGCTCCTATGCCTCGCGACAGTTCACAAGGAACTTGCCACATAGATAGTTTGCCTAGTTGAACTAGACTCCTTCCACACATTGGGTCGCGAGTGCAACCATGGGTGTAGGTAGCTCATTCATGCGACACTTCCGCATCACCTTCCCTACTAGGATTTGTGTCGTTACCTTGATGGAAGGGTTGTTAATGCTAGAGATGGCGTATCCTCACTTCTTCTTCACCAATTTCAACCTCTTCTTCATTTCTTCCATGAGGGCCAACTCACCACCATTTCCTTCGAAAATATTGGTTGGATCCTCCCCTGAGTAAGGTAGCCATGTAATCTAGTGAATCAGATGGTCTATGATGGGGATGGGCTCCTCCAGCCACAAGCACCCATCATGCACTAAGCAGAGCAGCTACCTGATAATGAAGATGATCACTGGGGTGTGGTGGTAATGCAGCACCCAGAGCAGGTTTAGCAATCCTGCTTTCTCTAAAACTCTGAGCCATGTGTGTGGCTCCAATTTAATTGTTCCATTAGTCTCATCAATCCTCTAGCACATTAGCTTTGCAGTTCCTAAATGCGAGAACTTCTCATTGTCTGCAAGGTCCCAATCTTCAAATTTGAACACGGGAACCCACCCTAAGTGTGGTGCCTTAAAAAAAATATAGTCTGGGAGCAGCGGAGTTTGCAGAGAGCTCTTGCTCTCATATATTTCCTTCAACACCTTAGCTTTACCCTTGCATAGAGGAACATATTCAGGTAACCCGGTAATAAGGTCTGCACCCTAGGTTTCAACTTCCACCCCTACATCCTCCTCCACCAAAAGTTCTTCATACTCCTCCTCATCATCCTCTCGATTAATGGCCTTCCCCTTTTCCTACAATGTGAGCTTGGTCCTTAGTGGATTTCTAGGCAAGATGAGCACCACGATCATGGTCTGGTTATCCTTCTTAGGTCTCGGTGTTCGTAGTGATTTAGGGACCTCGACAATTATTTTGGCATTCTAGGGGTCTTCCACTTCTGCAATTTCCTGTGTGGCTTCCATGGGTGTCACTACTCCTGTGTCCATGGCTTCTTTAGGTGCTTACATAGTGCTACTCCATAGTTCTTTTAGTGTCTCTGGTAGTTGCTCAAACAATGAATTCACTTTCAAAGTCTCAAATAAGTCTCGGTTCATGAATACTTAAGCGTGCGACAACTCAGTTCTCAAATTACCAAGTGCTTTTCGCTAGATAGCCACTTGTAATCTATGGGGCCTTTTGAATTTGAATTTATTCATTCCCCCCACATTCGATCAATTAATGCTAGATTGGCAGTAGATTTTGAAGAATCTAGCCCATAGAGTTCACCTTAAATGCCTTCCACTTGCTCCATTTGGTCTCAAACCAACCATCAAATCGTGAATAGTGACTATAACGGTCACTTTCCGACAAACCTACATGATAGCGTAGCTATCTTCATGTTATCATGGACCTTGTGACACTTCGCTGCTTCACGTAGTCCTAACATCGCATAGCTCCTGGGTAGTGTAGTTTATAGTCTCATGCCTCCTTTCCGCTACGTGGAGCGCTAAGATTGTGCCCCTTTCGGCTAGTTAGATGGCAGTCCACCTGAGTATGGATTCAAATGACTGCCATTCACATTTCTTTGGAAGGGATCTCCATTTAACTTAACCAACTAGACCATGCCTCAGCTAATACATTCTGAGTTTCCATTGAAATTTATCAAACTTACTATCATATAACAACGCCAGGTCATTCACCTTAAAGGTTTGCAACTTAATATGTTGGTCGTGTCATACCTTTTCACGCTACTTTTGGACTTGTTGGTGAAATCTAGCCAAAAATCTCTCTTCTTCGAGCTCATTTGGTGAAGTACAATTATAATTGTGGACACGAACAAATTCCTCTAGCTTGATAATGGGTCTAGCCACAATAGATACATTCTGTGGAATATTTCCTTATGTTATAATCAATCAAGAGGGCCTACCTCTTGGTCCGCTTATCCTGCTTGATGATGTCCTCGCTTGCTCACTCCAGCAATCTCTCACTTCCTCCTTCAGGCTCCTGAAACAATTAAACAACAATAACACACAAAGATAATAATTGACAAATTGAAATTTAACCTACTTAACAAGTCAAGAAACGTTAAGCCATGAATATGTAATATTACAAAACATGTAGGAAATCAATTGATAGTTGCATATATTAATATCAAAGAGAGATTACAACCATTCATCTTGACGTTGCAAGCTTCCTTTGACAAGATCAGGTTCACACAGACTTCTTCTAGCATTCCATGATGACCTCAATCAACATTATTTTTAAGGATCTTCCCTTTAGACTTCACTCGAAACCAAAACACGCTTCTCCCTCACAAAACTAGATAGCAACAACTAGTAATAGCTTCCTTGTCTACTCCAAACCAAAATAACATCAACACTCAACCAAAACTCTGCAACTAACACTATCTTGTGCTTGGGAAGAAGGGAGGTTTATATAGGAAAGATGGATGGGAAATGGATCCTCTTATTATGGGAGAAGGACTTTTCCGTTGCGGTAGTTCCACCATTATAGGGGAAAAGAGCCCAAACTATCATCCTCAACCCCATCTGGCCAAACCATTTACAAGACTTCTGTTATGAAGCTTCTACAACTAGAAGCTTCGGCTCTAATTTAAAAAAAATTCCATAACAAGACTGGCATGTTTGAAACATAGCTTAGTCGCTCTAGTCGGCAGGAGGATTAGTGCTAATCCCTGCACATCAGTGCATGGGAGACAAAGGTCATTAGTGCTATTCTTATAAACTAGGAAAAAAAGAAGTTTTAGGGGAAATGGTGTAAAAGGGAATTTATCTACTCATGAAGAGGGACATAATGGGAGTTTCTTCATGAAGGTAAAGCATGCAGGGTTCACTATAGAGGTTCTTCAGGATCAAGGAATGGGGAGTACAAGGAAAGTGACAAAATGTTGTGTAATAGATGCCCCCTAAAGTGTGAAGGCCGAGCTGGAGTGGGGGATGAAATGCTTTATATATCATTGTGGGGAATTGGCTTGTCATCGAAAAACATGCAAGCGAGTATAGATACATATACATAGATTGAGATCTCTATCAAATGATACATGAATTGTGGCATGGATGCAACCATCCAGAGAATTATCATGGAAATGGATATAGGTATGGGCGCAGCCATCCAATAATGAGACATGCATATCATCATAACCATGTCACATCACTTCGCAACCTAGACTTCTATGATCTTAGTAGAGGGTCTTGCGCTCCAACACGATCTGATCAAAGTGTATATCCTAGCATGTGAATAGATGTGTTGACATCGAACATGCTAGAAATTCGATTTATTACCATTCAATGATGTAAATAGTTAAGAAGTGTGAGAAAAACCACCAATAATGACAATGGTCCTCAAGGTAATATCAACACAATCCACAGAATGTGAATATAGGAACTGAAGTCGAACATTAGCGAAATCACTCGATCGAAAGCCAATGATGTGAACTTGTCATCAAGTGCGAAGAACTTGCCATTAGGGCATGCAAGCTCTAAGGTACTAGAAGGGAGTCTCTTGATCAACTTCCCGGATAATGAGTTGAAGTCGACGAAAGGTGACTATATCGAAGGAGGTCCATAGTGAATCCCACATCATCGACACGAGATGAGAGGATGTAAAATGATTTTGGAGGATATAGAGAATCAGAAGTAAGTGTAACTGCAGAAGCACGCTCTTGAACATATCGGCGACACAACTAGAAGTTTGGCAGCTTTTGGATCCATGGGATCGATGGTCATGATGACATGGTAGAGATTAAATGGAAGGTAAAAATGAATGGCCCAAACCTAGGAAGGTCAATGATACAAAGGAGGATGTCCCAACCTGACACGAAGCAAAGAGTGTCATCTTCAAGAGTGAGCTTCTGACACGATTGATAGATTTCCAAATTTTCCCCCACCATTTATGGCAAGTAGCCCAATTGTTTTTTAATCGTAAGCTTGAAGGGGAGAGCATATGCTTGCATTTTAAGTTTATCCTTCGGATGAATCTGACCTAGTAAGTTTAATGAGCCCTAGGAAGGAGAATCTCATGTTCGTCATGGTAATGAATACGATGCCATTTAATAGTTTAACGAGTCTCACAAAAGTGTAACTCGGTATCTATTTCATGTTTAGAGAGTTTGGAAAAGACACGTAAAAGAAAACTCCACATGGTCCCTTTTCATACATTTGTGTCTCTCGAGCACGAAAAGGTAGAAAAAAATACTTGAGAGAACCGCTTGACCATTTCAGTCAAGGAGTACATTTTTCGTAAGTAGTGCCTCCCAGCCCGAAAAAGGGGTAAACTTATACTGGGCGCATGACGATTCGAACTCATTAACAAGTTTGAAATGACAATAGCTCAGCCATATTTTTGCTTTTAAAAGGTCGCAAAAGAGCTGAAAGTGGACCCCCCATTTTTATTCTCTTTAATGAGTCAAAAGGGGAAAAAATACTCAACAATCTTTTCATATGAGTTTAACGAGTCGAGAAAAGAGCTGAAACGTGACTCATCATTATCATCGAACATCCATCACCTATCGTTGCACAAGTAAGGTAAAGTGCATTATCGAGTCCTTGAGGCAAAATAAGTTAAAATATTTACAAAACCTGATATTTTCATGAAAAAATGAATAAAAAGGGGAAAAGTAAATATATTTTTACCATTTACCATGTTACCTTTGCTATGAGTACTTCTTACCCACTTTTCCATAATTTTTCCAAACCAGATTGTGAGAAATCCGAGAGGTCAATCGACGAGCTGCCAGTTCCAAGTAACAGCTAAAGCCCTAAGCTCCATTTCCATGCTATTTATTTCAGATTTTAGCCATTTTTTTAGATTTTTAAGGAGGTTTTTGAAAAAAAAAAATTGCCCTTGGTCGGTGTGATTTTGGAGCACAAGATCGTGCCAGCCACGGGTGATTAACAAAACCATTTGCGCCAATTGGCGCAACCATTTTTAAAATAGACACGTCGGTGCCATGGATGGGGCGAAGCCCTATTTTCTCAAAAACTGATGTTTAAATTTGAATTTTGTGTGCCAAGGATGATTATTGACTCAAATAAATGGCTTTTGTAGGAGAGAATCACCGAAAATGGTGGATTGGAAGGAATGGGAACATGAAGATGTTGACACCCAGGTAATGAATGACCCAAAATTCCTAGAGGCTTTGAGGGCTTGTGGGCTCCTCAAATTCATCCTTATGCTGGGGATGCGGGTCTAGCCCAAGTTGATTTGATACCTGATTAGTCTTTGGGATATTAATCGAGAGATTTTTGTCATTGGTGACTAGGAGTCAGAGTTGTAAACTTCAGATATTTACTTCATCACTAGACTGTCCTATAGAAGTGAACTAGTGAACTTGTATGTGCCCTGTCTGATTGGGGCAACCATATCTTCCTTGGTTGTTGAGCACTGCCCTAAGGCCCTGAAATCCAAGAGTGGGAAGATAGAGATTTCTAGTGTGCGAAATCTAACACTGAGGGTGCTTATATTGACTATCAATAGAGTGGCAGGGTCCTAGGTAAAACATGAGACTAACAAGTCAAAGTTCCTTTATGCTATTGACTACACAGCTCCTATGATATTCAACTAGCAAAGGCCATGAAGATAAACATCAAGTGCCAGTTGTCCAAAGCCAAGGTGGGGAATCTAGATTAATTTTTCTTTGGATCTATACTTGTGACCTTCTTCTTGGAATGAGCACCACTGTTCCAGTACTAGCTAACTGAGGTAGATCCTCCTATGCCACGCGATCGGTGGATTACCCGCTGGAGTTGCTTGATGCCTAGGATCACTGGGGGTCAGCATATGTCATACCGACCTGCATTCATTTCATGGTTAAGATGATAGAAGATCATCATGGAAGACTGGCCATACAGTGGCACTGATTTCCATGGAGCTCCACACATTCCCTTACCAGATGGAGAGGACTTCGATGAGGAAGGTAAAAAATCAAATTTCTAATTTTGAGTTTTTTTAATCGTTTTTGGTATATATGTGCTTATAGAATTTCTCTTGTTCATGTAGATGTTGGACTAGAGTGGCCAACTGGGATGTCCCTGATAGCCAAGTGGGTTCCCCGCCCTATTGATGTTGTCACCCCTTGTCCGGAAGCGACTGAAAACAAGAAGGAGATCATGAGGAACCTTGAGGGGTTATCTCATGGTATCCCAGAGTATGCTCGGATAGGAGACGTTCCCCGTCGATACCACAGACACACGGTTGAAGTCTCAAATCAGATCTGCCGATTGCTGAGTTGTGTTGCATGAGTCGTCTCGTGCTACCATGATCACCATGATGATTAGTTCCTAGGTCTAGCACTTACATATTTTTTGAGGCCTGCGTGCCACGTATGTATGAGGCCTGTGTGCCACAATTGTATGAGGCCTACGAGCCACTGATGTTATTTTAGACACACATATTATTTTTTGGGGTTTTGATGTATCAAACATTCTCACCATATATATATATATA
>APFE031604322.1:31591-54920 GCA_000404065.3 Pinus taeda | reverse complement strand
CTACCCTACTTTGCAGCAAAATCAATAGATAAAGTGATGTTGTAATACCAGATCAACCAATCAAATAATTGTGACAAGGACGCTACTTTGAAATTCTTGAACCAGGACACAAATGTAAATGCTGACAACCATCCTTGTACAAACTTAATTTGGTTGTGTGAAAGACAATCTGACTTATCATTCAAACTAAAAAAATTTCCCATGTACGCTTCAACAGGATCATAGAAACCATACTCTATTTGTTGCCCTAACTCCTCAATACATGCTTCCAGCTTCAAATTATTAATGCAAACATCCAATGGAAGCCTTACCTTTCCTTCCTTCTATTGAAAAGGTCCCCAAACAATGGGACTTGATAGTCCATATCCTGGGATTGTATTTGGGTCTCCAATTCAATTAGATCTTCTTCAATTTCGATGGAAAAATCTTGCAAAAAATTGATCTTAACTTCATGGCTACATCAACAAGACTTCAAATAAGAAGAAAGAGATGAAGCAAAGTTCTCATCTACCTCATCATCTGTGCACATATCTTCCCATTCTCTAAAGCCTTAAATAGAGGCTGCCTCTATTTTGAATTCTTCCTCTTTCTCCATCCATGTTTCAAGAAAGATATGCCAAAAATATGCAAATGACTTAATAGCTTTGATAGGAAAACTTTTGATCCATTGTCTACATTTCCCTTGAAACGAATCATGGAACAATCTGATAAAAATATCCTCTTTTTTGACTTTAAGAGATTCTATAAATGTTTTGAAATTTGCTACATGTTCAAGGGTCAAAGTCAGATCCTCCCCATTGAATTTAGGGCGATTGCTTAAAAAATATGCATCTTTTGGTAATTGATTAGGAAAACTAGGAAGATTAGAAAAATCGATACATGGATACCTTGAACAAATAGAAACAACATCTAAGTACTTCATTTAGCCAGTGGAGCCACCATCAATATGTTGAAACTCAGGATTTCGAACAATGGAGTCATCAGGTAGATGATTTCAGCCTTCATGTGTGTCTAACTATTCTCCACCATCAACAATCAGATCTTCAACTTGAACGTTCTTTCCTAGAGAAGATATGTCACCTCGTCCCCAACAACGACACCAATATGTTAGTACTCAGAATGAACCTCAAAGCTGAGAAGAGGCAATTCCGAGGTAACCACAGACCAAAATTTTAATCTGGCATCTAGCCCTACCAGACCAGAGAGGGATCTCTCTTTGCTAACTAAGGATGGCTTAAATAAATGAATCTTAGGCTAGCTATGAAGAATGAGGATTTGGTTGAAAGTTGTGGGTTGAAAACAGAAAGAGAAGGGACTAGTGGGCTATGGATTTGGGGCTAGTTTCTACTGGCAAGCTTGGAGCAAAGTAAGCACAATGTACAGCTAGATTAAACATATAATGAGTGAAGAAAATAGGGAAAAATCTGCTGCCCTGTAGGCATCAACCAGGGGATGGATCTACAGTGGCAACCTTAGAAGAAAGAGAAGCACAGGGTTACTCAACAGAGCATCTAATAGAGGATGGATTCTAAAAAGATAACCACTACATGAAACAACATAATCATTATGAAAGGAGCATCATGCATGGATGGATTCCTAACACTTCCCTTAGAGAATTTTGTAACCAAATTAGCAGAAAAACCAAATCATGGAAATGAATTTACAAGAAAAACATGTTGCACATTAAACACCGTGATGAATCCCAAATTTGAAGAGCAGAAAAAGCTTCATTAAAATAATATGCAAAGAAAAGTTTACGCATTTCAACACAGCCTCCCTCTACTGCAGGAATCCAACCTATTACACTTTGACATTCATACAATATATACAATTAGTTCATCCCTGTACCAAGGGAGTTGAGCTCAACCATCTCCCTCAAGATAGAATCAATTACATTAAATTAGGACCGAATTTCTGAAAATGGGTGTCAAAGATGAACTCGTCTCCCCTGAACCATAACACATGTTACAAAAATGAAATAGTTTTTTGTAGATAATTTTTCTTTTGAGAAAAAACTCTCTCACTTTTTGGAAATTCATTTCCATTTGCTCAGAATCTATGTTACAAAATAATCTCTAAAACGGGAAATCCTTAAATATTAAAATCTGTAAAAGTAGGCTGAAACGATCTTGTCAAATATTAAAGTTCAGGATAGTTGTGAATAAACTAAACGAGGTTTTTGTTATATGGCTCGTTTTTGACAAAAATCTCCTTGTTTTTCTCAAAATTACTTTCCATCGGTTGTGAAACGGCGTCGTACTACCGTGAATAAAACAGTAAAACAAATGCAAAATTTGTTTTGTTTTAATGTAGGCTTCAAATATCACTACATATCTCCCACATAGTAACACCTGCGCATAAACTGAAGGAGGTTTTCGTTATCTGATATGTGATTGGCAAAAACCTCTTTCACTTTTGTAAAATACCTGTCCATTACTTTAGAAACTGATTTTGTAGTAAACTTGTCCATGTGTGCAGCAAATGACCTCAAAACATGCATAACCAAGAATCAATCATTCATTTCGATCATCTCTTCTGA
Organism: Pinus taeda; assembly: GCA_000404065.3. Taxonomy (NCBI): domain Eukaryota; kingdom Viridiplantae; phylum Streptophyta; class Pinopsida; order Pinales; family Pinaceae; genus Pinus; species Pinus taeda. The sequence goes on along the minus strand of APFE031604322.1, from coordinate 52,381 downwards.
TTTGGGATCCAGTTTTGGGAATGTGATATACTGTTGGAAATATTTTTCCAAGCTTCTTCTGATGAACATGCTTATGACATGTTTTGTGCTAAAGAACATGTGCAGAACATCTGACAAAATAGACATAATAAGAGGCCCCTTTTGATCACTAAAGGAAGGCCAAAGCACTGACTCTAATAGGTCGAACGAGTACTAGGGGATAATTCCAAAGGAACACCATGATGGTCATACAAACTATAAGGATGTTGTGGTGATATCTCAACAACATAAAACAGAGGGTTCGGAGGATAAATAAGCAGTCCAAGCTGATCGTTAGTGGTCGACAACTTCTCTGCAGTTCGAACGGGATTGTTCGGAGATTCCAGGCAAAGATCAGCAGATGACCCAATATCAAAAGTAGGTGGAGGACGAGATGACAATGGTTGAACACTCAAAACAATTGTGATTTCAACATTTTGGTCCTTGAGTGACTCTGGTAACTTAGGAAATGGATCCTCAGACAATATTTCAGATGGAGGAGAGGAAGAGGAATTAGGTGAGCTAGAGGGTTCATTCACAATGAACTTGTCTGAGTCAATAGAAAAAATAACTTCAAGGCTTTAAAATGTATTTTTAAGGAAACTCATAATTTGGCCGAAAATACTAATAGGGTGTTTTGGATCATGGGAAATCAACTATTAAGACACATAAAAGACTGATCCTCTTTCATTTTTGAAGAGTCGAGAAAGAGACAAAGACAACTCTATCGCTTTCTATTGGAAACAAGCTCGAAAGGACAAGTGCTCGAATGATATTTTAAATTTAATGAGTCAAAAATATAAAATTATTGCTTTGGATGATCTAGGTAAACAAGGTTACTAGGCAACCGTGAAATGAAGAATACCTCCTGGCGAAGCAAGAAGTACGAGTAGGAAATCTCCCCGAACATTGTGTTTGGTGTATCACACTTGCAAGGTGGCTGATTCAACTTCCTAAAGATAAAAGGATTGCAGCCTAATGGGGTCTCCCATTATATACTTGATGGTACAGGGAGCACAAATCCATACTAGTGATGTCTATTGCCGAAGCTAATGATAGTTGCTAGGTTTAAAGACGCTGGAAGACGTCTCTAGCCTAGACATTCCAGATATGATCGTTAATGTCAAATGCATCTTAGGTTAATTAAATTCATCTTAAAGTTGATCTTGAGTTAATTTTCAATTTTCAGGTCTTAGTGATGCTACTCGAAAAAACTTAAATGCAAATAAATGAGACAAGACCCTTTCAATTTGATGAAATGCCTACACTAGAGAGGGCAGAAACTACTCAATCAAATGCAAACAATCAAGAAACTAAAAAAAAATGATCTTTCACTGCCTTACTTTTTCAAAAAATAAACTAATGAAAAATGCATTCCAATTCCTAATATCCTGACAACTACTTAGCTATTAGTCCTTTCAAAAACAAAAATTCTCTTCCTTTTTCAAATGACGGTGCAATTATAGTCTTTTAAAGATGCAATTTATCATAACATAATGATGCAACAACCTATAATTTCATACTTTTTAATGAAACAATGAAACAAACATTCACATATGATCTTTCAGTGAAAAATTTCTTGAGACAATAAGCTCTTCAAGCAGAAGAAAACATGAAAAGAGAAGTTCATTCCAACCAATGAAACATCAAATTTACCAAACACAAGACCAACAATGTAAACTATGATGGAAAAGAAATGTTTAGGCAAGCAAACGAAACTTTTTCAAACTTTGGCAAAAAGAGGTCAAAGTCGTAAGAAGGACCAAAACAAAATGCAAAGAGTAAGCACACCTACAACTCGAATTAGTGAGTTCTCAAACTGCTGAATGCATGACCAACTAAATGTCCTAGTGTCACTAGCCACTCAATGACTCAATCAATCAGTTAGAAAGATGACAAGCCAACAAGCAAAGAAAACCAAATGAAAAGTAGCTTTCTAGTCAGGGAGAAAATGGTCAAAATGGCCTACGAGGTTAAAACCACAAGAGAAGAACACAGTAGCCAAGATTGGGTCAAGCCCTAATCTTCACTTATAGGCATTGGTGCGACTGCCTAACTGACAACAAGCGCCAGAGGCTGGTCAGCACAACTATTTCTCATAAACTCGCACTTGTCAGCACGAGTGTCAGCCGATTAAGAGCGCTGCTCGAGGTAGCTAAGGAAAAATAAAAAAAAATTGAAAACATGGACCAAATCTACTACTATGAATTTTAGACTCCGACCAATAAACAGGACAAAAGAAATAGAAGTAAAGGGAAAATGTGAAACTAGAAGTGTTCTCACGAAATTGTGAAAGCCAAGACAAACAAAAGCATGGGATCTCCCTAGTGCAGTGGATAATTTATGGTGAAGTAAAATTACAAATGCGGACACGAATGAATTCCTCTAGGACGATAATGGGTCTAGCCACAATAGATACATTTTATGGAAGGTTTCCTTAGGTTAGAATCAATCAAGAGGGCCTACCTCTTGTTTCACTTATCTTGCATGATTATGTCCTCACTTGCTCGCTCCAGCAATCTCTCGCTTCCTTCTTAAGGCTCCTAAAACAAGTAAACAACAACAACACACAAACATAATAATAGACAAATTACAATTCAACCTACTTAACAAGTCAGGAAACATTAAGCTATGAATACGTAACATTACAAAACATGTAGGAAATCAATCGATAGCTGCATATATTAATATCAAAGACAGATTACAACCATTCGTCCTGACGTTGAAGTCTTCCTCTGACAAGACCAAGTTTCCACACACTTCTGCTAGCATTCCATGATGGCCTCAATCAACAATAGTTTTAAGGATCTTCCCTTTAGACTTCACTCCAAACCAAAACACACTTCTCCCTCATACAACTAGATAGCTACAACTAGTAATAGCTTTCTTGTCTACTCCAAACCAAAATAGCATCGGCACTCAACCAAAACTCTACAACTAACACTAGCTTGTGCTTGGGAAGAAGGGAGGTTTATATAGGAAATATGGATGGGATATAGATCCTATTCTTATGGGAGAAGGACTTATCACTTGAGGTAGTTCCATAATTATAGTGGAAAAGAGCCCAAAGTATCATCCTCAACCCCATCCAGCCAAACCATTTACCAGACTTCCATTACGAAGCTTCTAGAGCTGGAAGCTTTGGCTCTAATTTAAGAAACATTCCATAACAAGACCAATGTGACTGAAACACAACTCAGTCACTCTGGTCGGCGTGAGGAGTAGTGCTAATCTCTACACATCAGTGCGGCACAGACAAAGGTCATTAGCATTGGTCTTGTTAACTAGGAAAAACATAAGTTTTAGGGGAAATAGTGCAAAAGGGAATTTATCTTCTCATGAAGAGGGATAGAATGGGAGTTTCTTCATGAAGGAAAATCATGCGAGGTTCACTATAGAGGTCCTCTAGGGTTAATAAACAGGCAGTATAGGGATAGTGACAAAATGTTGTGTAACACTAATCCAACTGCGTGAGCCTCTCCTCCAAGGCTCCACAATCTGTCATATCTGTGAGCGCATTACGACTTCAACCCTGTATACCAGCCTAAAGGGTGTTTGTTCCATTAGCTTCTTGCAAGTTGTCCGATAAGCCCATAATACTGCAGGTATGCATAGGTCCTAATCACTTTGCTGAGCATTGCATATCTTGGTCAGTGTGGTCTCCAGTACTTTGTTGAATCATTCTATTATCTTGTTATCCTGTGGGTGATAAGGTGTGCTATTTTGATGATACACCTGAAATTCCGTCGTTAGTGCGCTGATCGTTTCTTTCCAAAAGTGCATACCCCGATCACTCATCAATATCTTTAGACATCCAAATCACGCCAGTACATGTTCAAATAGAAACTTCGCAGTAGTGACACCCATGAAATCCTTTACTGGCACGCTTCTATCCAACGATTCAACTACTCTGTCGCAGTGATAATGTACCTCATGTATGTCTCTCCTTGGGGCTGAATTATTCCTACAAAATCTATTGCCCACTTCTCCAAGGGTTGCAACATAATTTGTGGATTCAAAGATATTTTATCCCTCTGTGATGGCTGTTGGGCATGGAATCTCCCCCAAGGCATGTTTTGTGGTTCGAAGCCCAAGTTTTGACCAAATTTTGTTGTAAAGCTCTGTGAATTGTGGGCGCAGGGCACGAAAGTATAATAAAGTCATAGGGTTTTCCACCCTAGTTTTGTAATTTAATGTCAACTAGATAGACCTACCCACGGTCCGCGGACCATGGGATTGTATAAATAGAGCAAGGCTCTAAGTGTAGAAAGGAGATAGATAATAGAAGAGGAGCATGAAAATTCTAAGTGATTGAGTCACAGTGCGGAGTGTATCTTTGGGTCGCAGAGTAGGATAAGGCTTTGCATCTTGGAGCGTAGATGCCTAGTAGTCTGCAACTGAGTGTGTTGATCCCTACAACTGAGTGCACAAGGTGGAGTCGAGTCTATAATTGAGGAAAGAATTAATAAAGAGAACTTTTACCATAATTCTGTGTATTTGTTCTTAGGTCAATACTTGTCTAATTTGAAAATGTACTATTTATTTACTATGTGCACCTGTATGAATGATTTATGTTGTTAATTATAATTTAAAGCTAAATTAATCAATGACATTGGAATACCAGTAAAGGCTTGGGTAATAACACAGAAGAACGATGATCAACCCCTGAGTAGGGTTGCGCGTAAGTAGTATACCAGGTTACGAGGTGTGGGAAAGTGCGAAGCAACCTGAACACAGGGTTGAACTTTGGACCACTTGAACTCATCAGACATCTCCATGGTACAGAAACTTGGTTCTAGCACACTCCCATACTACTTCAAGTGAGAGCTCAGTCGACGCTCCATGGACTATTGTTGAAAGGGCCAGTAGTACCGAGATTTGATTGACTAAATCAACTCCGAACTTGTGTAAGGCCCCAATAAGCCAATAAATGGTTCCATTGCCGAGACCATGATCTACATAAAAGATGTCTGATGTCATATGCCTAAAATCTGACAAAGAAAGGAATTGAAGAGTGGTTGGATAGAAAGATTCACAAGTTCGTGGCACAGGAAATAGTAATCTGCGATTATCAAAGGAAGAGTGGTCAGATTGCTACTTATATATGGAAATCCACGAAAGTTTATTTGCATCCTTTCCCTCTGAGTTATATGAGTGGATCACGAAGCTAGTAGATAGTCAAGGAAGGTGTAGGCTCGACAAATGGATTGTGTGGACTCTGAAGTTGGTGCGCATACTGGAAGCATCATGTTATAGACATTTTTGGGCACTACAACCCCAATCATAAATGTCCATAAACCAAGGGCTCCTAAGTCCCTAAAAGTGTTGCTTGACACCCTAAAGAAGCAAAGTCAGTTGATTACATCTTCTCGCAAAAGTTCTCCATGAACAACTGCTCAGAACTTGTCAAAACTGGACCATACAGACTGCTCAGTGCTAGGGGTGCGATGCATCTCACCTACTCAGTGCAAAAAGTGTGATGCATACTAAATATCCCTTCTGTAGGGTGTAATGAGTGAGAATGGACAAACGACAGAGACAGTTTGCAAGGTGGATGATCATGGAATCTTCCAGAAACTTCTCCTGTGACACTTGCCTCTCTGAATTCGCCCAGGGATGAGTAACAGATCATGAATCTCCAAGTGGAACCAAGAAATATCAGAGAGAGGACACTAATAAAAAACCCAGCAGTTGACTCACCCCCCTGCAAACATCTATATATGGATCCCTCATCACAGAGATCCAAAGGCTGGAATCTTGTAATTTGTAAGGAAGTTCTATTGGTTTCTTGGTGGAACATCATAGTGTTGGGTGATCTAAGCTTTTCATGAGGTCAAGAAGGGATTTTATGCTGGAAGCTTGACATTGGGTCAGAACAATTGGTTGTAATCCTCTTTGCTATTCTTGATATTAATAAAGCTATTCAAGTTTTCCTCCACATTCTTGTACATTTGATGATATATGCATTTGTGTGGTCAATATATATCTGGTCCTATATTGTTTATGATTGTAGATTTCTATTCTTCGATAGTATTATGCTACCTTGACTCTACATGTGCTCTTTGAAGCTGGGCAAGTGAGGAAGGAAGTGGCAAAGATTTGTCAGAAGGGAGAGGAATCAAGCAAGGGATCAAGCACAAGACTGAGCTTGGTACTCTACTTCTCTCCTATCTACTTCTCATAAAGGAAAACAAGGATAACTTTAGTTTGTTTGCTTCTAAGATAGCTACCCATCTTAGTGGGACTAGCAGCTATGAGTGGACACTAGATTTCCTGATAACAAAATGGCGACTCCACTGGGGAGCGAATAGCTTGTTTGCTTGTCTATATTTTTTTGCTTTATAAACTCATAGATGGAGCCTGAAGTTAAGCCAACTAGCCTTCGAACTGCATTTTCTATGCAAGTGAAAAGTAGATAAACACTGCTTCAGTCTATCTCTGGGTTTTGTTTATGAACTGAACAATCAATTTGCAAGCATCCTAATTTCTCTAGTGGTGGCTCTAGTAACCTCATTAGATCAGCCCTTGTGATTTATATTTACTGGATATCATTTGCTTGGCCTAAATCCCTGAACTGAGCCGCAAACTATGACCAATAACCAAGTAAAGTCTCGTCCTGGTACCATCGCACCCTCTCTTCAAGGAAACCAGTATGCATCGCACCTCCCATGTGTAGTAGGTGGGATGCATCCCTGTTTCCCTGTGTTACAGGTGCGATGATCAGAAAAGGCTAATTTTGCTTCCAGGTTTTGGCCTTTTTTCACTCTCTTCAACTTTATTCAGGAGTTTTGCTGTCTGTGATCAGTATACCACTAACACTAAAGAAACTCCCTTCCTTCCCATTGTTCTACCTCCATTGCGCAAAGAACTATGAATGTTTTTATGTATTATGCACCATTTTCAGTTCTCTTTTACAAAGAAGTAGTGTAATCGAATTGTCGTTTCTTGATTTGAGAGTGTCGCAAGTGTCATTTTCAGTCATAGAAAAGAATCCTATTGTTCTTGATGGTCGATTATACTGTTACTCTTGTATTTGATTTGAATTAGTAGTTTTTCAAGGTGTCGAAAGCAATTTTTATTTCAAAATCGCGAAGTGTCGTCATTATCTTCCTTTCGTATTGAAGAGAAACTTGTTAGTACTATCACCTTGAAAAGAAAATTCAGATTTGTACTCAGCATTCTTTTTGTCATTCACACATTAAGAAAGCAGAAAACAAATACATGCATGTGCATTTGCATTTAGACTACTTGTTGGTTTGATTTAGGATAGTGCATCTAGTGTGTGTTGTATGCTCTATGTTGAAAGAATCTCATTTCTCTTTCCTTAGTAGCTAGGATTTTCATTGCAAAAAGAAGATTAAATGATTGTTTATCATCTTAGATTGCATTTTAGGAATTATATATCTACATCACATGGTGAACCTGAAAGGCAAATTTCTTAAGCAAGATCAACTATAAAATAAATTCAATGGAACATAAAAATGCTTTGGAACCTAATGCACAACATTTAGAAGTCTAGGCTAGAGACATATTCCGGCGTCGTAAAGCCTGGTAACTATCACTTTCATTGCTGGTTGGGTGATTCCTCCTCTTTGAGACGACAAGTGCCAATACGGAATTGTGCTCCCTCGTACCGTCGAGTATATATTGGGAGACCACAATAGGCTATATCCTTTATCCATAGGAAGCCATGTCTACCACCTTATCGATCGCAATGCACTAAACACAACATTCGGGAAGATTGAATGCCGTACCGTAAAAAGTATTCTGCAGTTTTGCGATTGGTTTTGTAATCCCTCTATCTTGATTTCCATATCCTTTCATTCCCTTTTAGATTCCTTAAAGGAAAAGGTCCATCTGAGCACTTGTCACTTCAGGCTCATTAAAAATCAAAGACGACTAGAGTCATCTTTTGTTTTTTCTCGACTCTTAAAAATTGAAAAAACAAGTTGTGTCAAAACGTCTAAAATTCATTTAATTCAGAATCATTTTCCCCTTTAGTTTTAGTTGATCAAGTAATCCACAATCATAGAGGAAAGTCAATAAAAACCCCATCATTCGCGGAGACTTACTAGTCAACCGTCTTTGTCTCTGGAAACAAAATTGTTCCGGACAACGCGAACTTGTTTAATTGGATCAAAGTCCCCTGGTTTGGCTGGAAGAAGTGTTCCGACATCCTCAATGACTCTAGTTACTCTGAACATTTCTGGTATCCCTCCCTGCCTCTATAGAAGAAGTTCTGCAGCCACAAGAGGACATTAGAACTGATCCTAGTGTGACAGTAAAAACTTCTATTCTTAAATTGGTTCCATCTACAACTGATTCGAAAGGTGTTATTCCCCAAACATCTATCCTTGTAGAATCTATACCTTCTTTGGCACCAAAAATATTTTACGGACCTGATCGTCTACCTCTTGCACCTGGATTGATTTCTATAGAAGAGATTGTGGAGGATCCTCCATCTAGTACTCCATCACATTTTGAAGTTGGGATCACCCTATATCCTTGTTCGTCAGAAACTAGTCTCCCATCATCGGAAGTTCCTATAGAATCGCTAGGAAATATTTTGGATAGACTAGATATGTTTGAACAACCGTCGACATCTAGCACTGTGTCATCTAACACAACAGCGGCAAAGCTTCCTACTGTTACTCCAACAATGTTCACCAGTGTACCATCTATCCCTACTAGCTCTCAATTGCTGAATGGAATCCATCCAGGGGTTGTTTTGACAGTATGGTCCATTCCCATTTGTTCGTCCGAAATAATATCTGGAATCTCTTATGTTGAGTCTCAGCAAATTGATCCTTCACAGTGTCAATTTGGGCAGTCTGGTCCTCAAAGGAAAATTATTCCTTTGAGCACTAGATTACCACTGTATGGGGGGCAATATACCCTTTCATTGTCTCCTTCGGGAGAACAAACATATGAGAGTTCACAACAGAATTCACATTATGCTGGAATTACATCAAGTGGTTGGGTGTAGATACTACCTCAACAACCAAGAGTTGTATACTCAATGCAACAAAGTCTACCTATGTCAAATATCCCCACTATGCCAACAATTGTGACTGTGTTACAAGTACAAGCATTGCCTGTTGCATCCCAACCTCTAGTTTATCAGGTCGTAATACAACAGCCTCTTGTTGCTGCAACACAACCACAATCGCCAACTAGTGGTTCCTTAAATAGAATGACCCAGGCTCAAATGGGTACCATTACCCCTCATCCTGGTCAACCAGTCAGTATTGGACAACAGCACATGGCTTCGCAACCATGGCTGGTAAAATATCAACAACTACAATTCCAACAATCTTACTGAGGATCTGAGCAACAAATCTCTGCAAGTAATGGGCAACCATATATCCAAAATGGTCAACATCAATCATATCATAATGGTTATGCCCATCAACCTTACCAAAGTTACCAGCATCAAATGCATTATGCTGGTATGCAAAGACCAACTACTCAGGCAATCCCATCTTATCCTAGGTATGCTTCGCCGAACCTGAATCAACAGTTGCCCTTCGTGGTGACTTTAGAGTTACTGGATCTAAATCTGCTAATGAACGATCGAATTGCTTACGCCCCTTGGTGGTCGGTGATTCCGCATAAACTTCCATCAGATATTCCTTAATTTAATGGAAATCTGGGTGAAGACCCGTTGAATCATGTGATAACTTTTCATCTGTGGTATTCGTCCAACACTCTCAATGATGATTCAATCAGGCTTCACCTTTTTCAGAGAATGTTGACTAGTCTGGCAGCAAAATGGTATATCGAATTGCCTAGAGCTTCATTTGGTAACTTCAGTTCCCTAGCCAAAACCTTTTTAACCCATTTTCAGCTACCCATAAGGTACAAAATGGGAACAAAGCTTCTTACCAATTTCAAACAAACGATGGCCACTCACATATCCTATCATATTCATGAGTGGCGATGTTGTTGTAGAATGGTAAAAACATATGTTCCTGATAAGCTATTGGCTGAATGGTTTATTAAGTCATTATTACCTTCTATTACAGAAGATGTAGCAAAGGGAGGAGTCATCACTAAAGAGCAAGTTATTGCTCACGCACAATATCTAGACTTGATCTATACTCAGTCTGGCACGCTCTACGATAAAATCCCTAATGCTCCTAGACCAGAATTCTTCGTTCCTCCCCCTCCTAAATCAAGCAAATACTCTCATGCAGGCAATGGCGTGATAGGTGCGACTAGCACGAAAACTGTAAAGGCTACATCAAAGAAGGCTCATACGGTTTCAAGTCAAAATGCAAATGAGGAACTTCTTGCCTCAGAGGTAAATGTTATGTCAGCTTACAAAGGCAAAGAACCAAAGCAACCATGGGGCAAGAAGAAAAAGAAAGGGAAGAAGAAGAAATAGGAGGAGTCGTCTCCTGAAAAATCTTCTGCAAACCCTTCTAGATATAAGAAACCAAGTCATCCATGCTTCATATGTGATGAGGATCATTGGGCGAAAGATTGTCCACATAAAGCTGAGCTTATAAAATTCTTTAAGAATTCAAAAACCTTAGCGGTATTGACTGATCCGTTTCTGAATCCAGGAACAAATCTGGTTTCTAGTGACAATGTTTCCACATCCCAAGTGCTAATGTTGTTTGTTTCGAAGCAGCAAAATGATGCTTTGATATTGACAAGGACAAAAGATTACAGGAATCCAAAACTATCGAACAACAAGGATAATGATCAACCTAGTAGCTTGACAACAACTTCGACCGAAGTTGTGCCACCCATCATTCCTGAGCTAACCATAAAGCCGCCAAAGGGAGTAGTACATGAATCGACATTAAATGCTCGTGCCAGAGCAGTGCAACATTATAATATAGTGGAGGATCTAGCCCAATCGCCGTCCGCTATGTCGACTCTTGAGGTACTGCAAAATTGCCCCTCCTAAAATTAGGCTTTATTATTAGCAATAGGTGGGATTGACCCAATGGATTCCAATCTTGTTTCCTTTAATCGTAAAGGATATGACCCTCAGTTACCAGCTCAACTAGCTTCCCTTATTCAAGTGAAAGCCCTCAACAAAATTGTTCATCGAACAATTATTGATCAGGGGGCATCTACATGTATTATGTTGATGAGTTGCTGGAAAACTTTAGGATCTCCACCCTTGTCACGATCTCCGATGACATTAAAGGCATTTGATGGATGAACATACACCCCATATGGGATTTTAAGTAACTTGCAAGTCGAATTGGGGGGCAAAACAATAGAAATTGATGTTGAAGTGATCGATGGAAACCTCGATTACAACATCCTACTGGGAAGGCCCTGGATATAGGCTATGGCTGCCATTGTGTCGACCTACTTTAGGAAGATTGCATTTCCCTTCCAAGGAGGGATTACAATCTTCGACCAGCAAACATTTCTCCCCAACAGTTCACAAGTTACGGGAAGCATTCCGATGATCCATGCAGGCCCTAATTCGCTTCAAAATATTGGAGTAGGCCTACTAAAAGACCCTATATTAATGGGGACTTTTTCCCTACTGCCTCCAATCAATCTGGCAAAAGTGGCGACAGTGGGAACCTACAATATGATATCTTATATTCAAAAGATGTCCGAAATTGATATTAGCATGGATCATCTACAGGTATTGCCTCCAAGCCCAATCTAAATATTGTAGCAATCAATGTTTCTAGAATGGGAGGCAAACCCAAATCAGCGCTCATCAAGCATTTGGATAGATAGGTCTAAGGAATATGGCACCCCTTCAGATCCTTGGTCGCAAGTATATTATACAGATGAAGGAATTGTTTAGTCAATGATGATTGATGGGGCACCATGGGAAGATTACCACCATCGTTCCCATCTTCCGAATTGCGAGGAAGATAGTTCCACTGACCTTAATCATCCCTCAGTGTTTGATTTTCTACCAAATATTGTAAATACGGTGGATTCTGAGTGAAACTTGGGCAATATTGAAGAGACTATCACCATAAATATCTCGACCAAAACAGATGTTGTAAAGAATATTCATGTCGGCAAATCTTGTTCTTCTTCAGAACTGGGAATATATTACACTCTTTTTTGCGAGTTTAGAGATGTCTTTTCTTGGTCATATGATGAAATTCCAAGCATTGACTCGAGCATAGTTGAACATGAAATTAATATGTATCCAGATGTCAAACCGGTATGACAATGGCTACGGAAGGTGCACCGCAAGAAAGCTGCTGCCATCAAGGCAAAACTTGAAAAACTTCTCCATGCTGGTTTTATTTACCCAGTTCCTCTAACCAATTGGGTATCGAATATTTTTCCTGTAATGAAAAAACAAGGAATAATTAGAGTGTGCGTCAATTATAGGGATGTAAATCAAGCTTGTCCAAAAGACAACTACCCTACACCCTTCATTGACCGGATAATTGATGAATGCGCCGAATGTGAAATCTTTTCATTTATGGATGGATTTTCCAGGTATAATCAAATTAATATCCACCCACAGGACCAGTCAAAGACTGCATTTATTTTTCTGTGGGGCACATTTTCATATCGCAAGCTACCCTTTTGTTTAAAGAACGCAGGGGCAACGTTTTTAGAGGGAAATGAATTATTCCTTCCATGACATCAAGAACATCGTTCGACCATATCTCGACGATCTTCCGGCTCATTCGCGAAAGCAAACCAATCATTCGCAGCATTTGAGAGCGATATTTCTACGTTGCCGACACTACAAGATATGACTCAATCCACACAAATGTGTGTCTTGTGTCAGTTCTAGTCATTTACTTGGCTTTCTAGTCTCAAAGGACGGGATTCGTCTCGACCCATGTAAGGTTCAGGCAATCATTGATTTGCCTCCACCTTCAAATTTGCTTCAGATTCAGAAACTCCAAGGGAAAGAAAACTTTCTGAGGAGGTTCATTCCAAATTATGTTGAACTAGTTAAAGGTTATACTCGTCTATTGAAAAAGGAAGTACCCTTCATCTGGGATCAAGTTGCACAAGCTTCCTATGATGCTTTAAAGGAATCCCTTATAAAAGCATCATTAATGTATGCTCTCAATTATCAAAAAGACTTTAACCTGTATTTGGCTACAGTGTATACGACCATCGCAATGGTTTTAGTTCAAGAAGACAATGGAATTGAGCATCCTATATATTATTTAAGTCGAAACTTAAATACTATGGAAACTAATTACTCCTATGTTGAAAAGCTAGCTCTCGCATCTCTTCAAGCGATACAGAGATTTCGACACCATGTCCTCTTTCGAAAAACTACCATTTTGTTAGATTGCAACCCCATGACTTATATATTGTCGCGACAGTTGCTAGGGGGAAAATATTCAAAATGGATAGCAATGTTACAAGATTTTGATCTGGAATTTATAAAATCCAAATCGAAGAAATCCCTGGTTTTCGCAGAGTTACTATGCGATCTCCCATCATCATCCAACAATGCAACATTAGAAGAAGAAATCGTGGATGAATCTTTGTTTCTGATATCTTCAAGCAATCCATGGTATGGAGACATAATAATCTATCTCCAAACCCAAACATATAGGTATAATACCTCCCATTCGTAAGCACGACGCATTCAATACCAAGCAAAAGACTACATGATCATCGGTGACACGCTTTACCGTCGTGGTGTCGATATAGTTCTGCGGAGGTGCCTCACCCACGAGGAGGTTGAAAAGGTCTTGAATGATTTCCATGCAGGCACTTGTGGGGGGCATCAATCTAGTTACGATACTGCTCAAAAAATTTTACGAGTAGGATACTTCTAGCCAACAATGTTCAAAGATTGCATAACCGTAGTCAGAAGTTGCCATGCCTGTTAAATCTTCGATTGCAAAACCAGGATACGACCCGCACCTCTGCAACCAGTAGTTGTTGTTGGGCCATTCACCAAATGGAGCATAGATTTCATGACATGTAACCCCACCTCGGCCGGGGCCATGGGTATATTATAGTCACAGTAGACTATTTTACCAAATGGGCTAAGGGGATGCCTACATTAAACAACAGCGGCGAAATGACTGCCCTCTTCTTTTTCAATCATGTAGTCTCTAGATTCGGCGTTCCACAAGCCATAGTCACAGAGAATGGATCGCATTTTCACAATCACATGATGATTGAGTTGGCTGCCAAATTAGGACTGTCCCACAATAGCTCTACTCCATATTAATCACAAGCTAATGGATAAGTTGAGGCAATCAACAAGGTCCTGAAGCGCATGCTGCAAAGGATGATTAGAGTCCATAAATGGAGTTGGCACCTGATCCTGTACTCATCCTTATGGGCATACCGGACGTTGGTGAGGAATGCAACCAGGTTTACATCCTTTCAACTAGTGTATGGCCCGGAAGCGATCTTGCCAGTTCAGTGAAAAATCTCGTCTTTCAAACTCACAGTCGACCTTCTCCTCAGAACTTCAAAAGAGGAAGCTCGTTTCTTGGAACTAATCCAATTGGATGAAACCCATCGTGATGCCACTTTAGCTAACGAAGCCCATAAGAAACGAGTCAAGGCTCAGTTCAGGAATAACGTCAAACCTCGTGTCTTCTCCGAAGGTGACCTAGTCTTACTTTACGACCAGGAGTCCGATAAGTTGGGAGCAGGAAACTTCAAGTCTTTATGGATGGGCCCCTATATTGTTAAGCATGTACTAGCAAAAGGAGCCTACGAGTTAGTGGATTATCATCGGATTTCGCTGGCGCAACCTCGCAACGAGTTGTACCTCAAGCGTTACTATGCTTAACTCAGCGTGGTAACCCGTATGCTTTCGTTACATTTTTTTTTTTGCTAAGGGTAATTGTTTTGGTTAGCTAATCCACTTTTTGTATTTGTTGCAGATGTCAAACCTGTTGGAATCATTTGTTGGATGTGCCGACGGAGCGAGTCATAGTTTGCAGAACATATCCTCTACGGCCTGGGCCATCTTTGATCCTAGCAGAAAATTAGTGAGTTTCAGAGGGGTATGTATTGGTCGGTCGATGAATAATATCTCTGAATACAACACATTGATAGAGCTCCTCCCTAATGCCATCATGCATGGCATACGCCGACTGGTCGTCAGGCTAGACTAACAACTCATCATTCTATAGCTCACTGGTATCTACTCTGTACGGAATCCAACTATTTATCGCATGTTCCTAAGGGTCAAAATTTTCGAAAGACAGTTCGATTTCATTCAATACCAACATATTTCGAAAAATTTAAACACATTAACAGACTCATTGGCAAAATATGTGTTAGATAGACATTTGCAACATTTATAAAAAGAAGCATTGCATCAATATTTGCATCAGGATCATATAACTTAACGAAAATAAAGCTTCGAAAATCAAAAAATATATATATAACTGTTTATGGTTCATACATAATGTTTTGTGATTAAGACAAAATCGGTCAAATGACCCAAAACTCAAAATTCTAGGGGGCACCCTAGTCTAATGATGCTAGTGATAGAAAGTCACCGCCTATGCAATCATGCGTAAAAGCCTAGTCCATCGACGTGGCACACTAGTGGTATGTCGCTATAGCCTCAAAGGAAACTTGTCGGTCCTCATGCTCGGGATACCAAGAGTGAGACCCTCGACCTACTCCTGTAATGCTGCAAGAGTCTCAGCCACATCCAGGTGGTGGAGGACAGCCCTCCCTACAGCCTCTCCTTCCGGAGTAGTTGTTGGTGCTCTCAAGCGTACTGTTGGTCGCACTGGTCCGATATCTACATGAAAACAAGAGTTTTGATTAGCCTTGATAGAAGGAAATATAAGGACATTTTAAGAACAATAAATAGGGATATGGTAAGAGAATTTACCTAGAGCACCCCACTGCTCACCAGCCGGCAGCACCAAATCCGGGTCACCTTGGAAATCCATATCAGCATATGGACACTCGGCACAAACCATTGCCTGATGGTTGAACCACTCAAAGAAGGTATCAGAGAAAGAAACCTGGGACTAACCAGCATGTCGAGCCATGAGTTCAACCCATCTTTGCATCAGTGGCTCAGTCGATGGAGGTCAACCAAGTGAAATATACTATAGCTGCATCAGTGGAATCTTTTCCAAGGTGAAAGCGGTCAAAATGGAACCACAACCAAAATTCTTGGATCTTCCACTCTTTACCTTGGTCAGTTGTTCTTTCATCACAGGGAGTACCGCATCACACTAGTTAAACACCTTTGGTTCAAGGCATTTCAAGGCGTACTGCATATAAGACCTGTTAGCCATGTGAAGAGCCGCACTAGCAGCCAGTCTAGAAAAAGTGAACAGAATTGTCCTCAAGGACCGGTTAGTGACATCTCAGATGTTTTTTTTTCCACCCCTATTTGGCTGAGATCCCTCTTTGCAGTATCGGCGAATGTAATCTCTCACGGATTTTCCCCCACGGACGGAACCTGATAATGAGAGAGGGGCACCATGCCTCGATAAACTGATCAAAAAATAGATCTCCACGATAGTCAAGGGGACGGATTTGCCTCTGATCTGAAACACCTGGTTGGTAGGGTCCCATGCATCGAGGAAATATTGCAACAAGTTGATTTGTTGCCTCATGCTAGAGATGCGGAAAAACTTTAGCAAGCCACAATTGCGCAGTGCAGTTACTATACCCGGATCATGTAAGGAAACCATGTATTCTTCTTCATGCTCACGTTCTGGCCATGTAACAACCATTTTGCTCCAATGAATCTCTAAAAACCAAACAAGAGAAGAGTTAGGGTCCTGATTTGGGAAAAAACAGGCAAATATTCCATGAGAAAACACTGCAAAAGTCTCCCTCCTTGCGCCCATCAAACCCCAGCAAGTGTACTGGGTGAGCTGCATACTGACTAGCCAATGGCTAGCCCAGTATGTGCTGCACCTTTCGATATAGGAAGGGTGTGATGGAGCCATGGTGAATTATTCTAACCCCAGGGGCCCAGAAAAATAGGGAAACAAGTTTAGAATTCAAAAAGGAAGGAATGCAACTGAAGAGCTCAGGTTTAGCTCTTACCTGGTCCAGACAGTACCGAGAATCGTCCACAAAATCTTCCAGAATCAGCTAGTGAAAATCAGGGGGGAAAAGCACCTCTAGAGCTCCAACAAACCAAGTTCAAATGAAATGGTAAAATGAGAGGTAAAAGTCACTTTTAAATTACTATTCACGTAATTCAAGTAAGGTATTAGTGTTTTAACTCATTTTTCAAGCATGTGTTTTCATTTCTAATCAGTTTGATGAAGAAATTGAGCACGTGGTATGACCGTTGAAGGAAGAAAGTGCTAACAGTGAATCAAATAATCAATGACCATTATCACGAGTAGTTTTTATGTGAAGTTCAAGCTCGTTAAAAATTAAACCTAAGCAATGAGCAAATGTTTCCCCCAGAGTTTAAGCTCATTAAAAAATGAACCAATTTCCAGTAAATAACCATTGTGAATGCATTATCATCAGCACTTGAGCCTTGGTCGTCTTCTCATCATCACCTCCACTTTGTTTTAGCTGATCATACACCTCCATTTGATTGTTTACCCTTTTGAGGAACATCTGCGATCAGTGATCTTGTTAGCCATCCTTGTGACATTGTCGTGATTGGAAAATTCCAAACCTTACATGGAATCAGCAACTACTGGAAATCATCACTTGCTCCTCAAAAAATGAGTCTCCTTTAAGCTCTTTTCGTCTGACTCATAAAATATGAAAATATTTCCGAGTGATTGGCCTCTCCGGCTCGTTAAAGTCATCGAAATTGCTATCCCTCCTCTATATTTTAATATTTTTGGACTTGAGGGATTATTACACAAAAAGATCAAGTGCTTGTCTTGTTCAGCTCGTTAAAACTATCAAAAATTCATCCCTTTCATATTATTTTATACTTTTTCAGACATAAGGGATTATATGACAAAAAAGGAATATTGGAGTTTCCTTTCCATTTCTTTTCAGACTCTCTAAAATTCAAAAAGGACTGAGTTATCATTGTCATTAAACTTTTTAAAATCAATAGCGACAAACTTGTCATATAGACGAGAACAAGTTTCACTATCGCTAGGCTTGTTAAAACATAGCGACGGGTTCGCCCAAAGGGAAAATTATAGAACAAGCATATGTTATCCTCCTCAAGCTTGATAAAAATAAAGTGGTACTGGTCAGCAATGACTGGGGAAAAATTGGGAAGAAAACTTGAAGAAACTTTATTGGTAGCAAGTCGCTCTTGAACATCACACTTTCACTCCATGTCTAAGTCGGGTTGGGTTATTCCGTTCATCAGTCATATTGCCATTGGTCCATCGCGTCATCCATCTTTGGGGTTAACGCTACCAATCCATTTTAGTGTCACCGGTATGTTCAAGAGAAGTCGCTCAGAGAATTCACCTGTGTCTCACCCACTGCAATACATTCACGCTCCATCCTTTCATGACTGCCACCCTGAACCTTGTATCATCAGATCATTTTCATCTCCACAAAATCATTTGCTCCGTTCCATGTCGTAGATGTGGGATTCCTTAAGGCCCTCCTATGACGAGTCACTTCTTGTCGACATCAGCTCATTATCCAAGAAGCTGACCTAGGAACAACCCTTTCAGTGCTTTGAGGCTTGCATGCCTCAATGGAAAGTTTCTCACTTTTGGTGACAAGTTTACATCAATGGCCTTTGACAGAAAGATTTTATGTGGCGTTCGATGCCAAGTCTCATTTTCACACCACATGAATTTTACTAGTGTACCTTGAGGGTCATCATCATTATCGGTGATTCCTCTCATTCCTGTTAACAACTTACATCATTGGCTGGTAATCAGGCGATGTCTTTCCATGTTCGACTCCAGAACATTTTTCACATGGATTGACATGTACTTCAGGCGAAGATTGAACTAGTTTGAAGACCTCGGATCTAGTTTCATCCATCGGGGCTGCAATATATTTAGGGAAATAAAGACATCAAATGTACATCATTGCCGAACAGATGATCATCCAAATCAAAGGATGATGACTCCGTCCAAATCATCAGTCTGCTACATAGACAGTTGTCTGTCCTATGTACATGAAAATGAATTTATAAAGCTAAGCATGGGAATGCCCGCCTCAACTAGATCATGAAAAATATTATGAAGATAATGTATTGTATTGTATCTTATTACAGGTTTCCTTCCAGTTCAAAAAACTTCGGATCCTCATGATAAAGCATTTCACCCGACATCAAAATATTAACGACCTCATGCTTTAGGGGGCAACTGTTATAGATATTTTTCGGCACTACAACCCTAATCATAAATGTCCATAAACTAAGGGCTCCTAAGTCCCTAAAATTGTTGCTTCACACCCTAAAGAAGAAAGGTCAGCTGATTACATCTTCTCCCAGAAGTTCTCCATGAAAAGCTGCTCAGAACTGGTCAAAACTAGACCATACAAACTGCTCAGTGCTAGGGGTGCGATGCATCTCACCTACTCAGTGCAAAAAGTGTGATGCATACTAAATATCCCTTCTATAGGGTGCGTTGAGTGAGAATGGACAGATGGCAAAGACAGTTTGCAAGGTGGATGATCATGGAATCTTCCATAAACTTCTCCTGTGACACTTGCCTCTTTGAATTCGCCTAGGGATGAGTAAGAGATCATGAATCTCCAAGTGGAAACTGTTAGCGCTTGGAATTCACCTAGGCTGAGATAGACAAACTCTCAAGGCTACATCAAACCATTTCACCTCGTAGCTAGCCCTACGAGGTATGAGAAGGCTCTCTCGGGTCAGATTCGGTAGATCTTTCAATATGATAAGCTGACCAATTAGGATAAAAGATATTAGGCTAGTAAATTGATAAGGGGGGTTGATTTAAAGATTTTTGGGTTTTTTGGTGGCAATTGGAGGGAGTGCAATTCAGGGTGCGGGGATTGAGCACAGTTTTTGCAGGGGGATCTTTGGGGCAAGGTAGGAGTGAGCACTGATGCTTTAATATGAGATGGATGATCAGGGATGATAGAGAAGGAGCTAAAGTGGGCAAACAACCATTTGAATCCTCTCTAGATAGCAGAAAACATAATTTTTGAACAAACTAAAAAGCTGAGCATGTCAAAGCATGTATTCAAACTTTACCACTTCATCTGTCCAAATAGAAGCAAAAGAGAGATGTAGAATACATAAACAAACTTACAAGAACATGTAGAGAACACACCATCAACACTACAAATCCACAAGAATCCACAAGGATGTCTGCAAAACCCTGGCCTTCTTCCTCTTGAAATTGCAAAGATAGATGTACAATATACAATGAAACTTTCTCCCACAAGAGTCCAACCTTCCAACCCCTCAAAATGACTAAGAAAACACATAATATAGGAAAGCTAACCTCTTCCCTTGCCTCTAGAGGTCGAGCTCATCCTTCTAGGAGCAGTTTGAACTAATTCCAAACTAAGCACTAGATAATAGGCATCTCAACAACTTGCCTCTATTACTTAGCTAACTAATTCATGCATTAATTTTTCACTTTTTACATCAAGGAAGCTTCTAGAAGAGTAAAGAGAGGGAAAATCTATCAAAGTGCCATGAAAATATTACATTTATCCATCATCTACAAGTAAAAATAATCAACCATAGTCAAAACAGTGTTTTTTGACCAAAAAAGTCAATTCTTGCAAAGTTTGCTCTCATGTCCGCGCCCCCTGTCTCTCGTGTCCGCGCACCTTTGCAGCAACTTTTGAGTGGGTTCCACTGGTCCAAATCAAGTGCAAGATAGCTCATTGGAAAGCTTGGTCTGTCTACTTTCCATCCCAAGTGGAATTTCTGAATTTGGAGTTGTTGTGCCCCCTCAAAAACCATTTCTCCCA
>APFE031604322.1:0-15646 GCA_000404065.3 Pinus taeda | reverse complement strand
GGATGGGGTCTAGCATTAATTTGCAAATAAGATTAATGAAAATGACACTCTAACACATGTGAATTTATCATGGGAAACTGATGGAAGGGAATAAAGGAAAAATTACCTTAAAAAACAAACAATACAACCTAACATAAGCTTGCAAAGACATAAATCATTTAACCTATTTCTTCATAATTTCTCATGGTAAAACTGATCATAAACATGCTACCCATCGATGACATTATCATACCTTGGAAAATTTGAGTGAACTTGGAAGAAAGTTTACTGTTTGAGTGAGTTTCTTGTGTAAATTGACCAGAAATCCACGCACTTCCCAGAAATCCGCGCCTGTGTATTTTCCTTCAGCAAAAAACTCCTCTCAGAGCCGCGCACTGCCCAGAAATCCGCGCACACTTGTGAAATGACCGTGCATTTCCAGGAGGAGTTTGGAGGCCTTCCTGGTGTCAGAATTAGGTACAGGATAGCTCGTTGGAAAGGTATTTGAGTCTACTTTCCAACCCAACCAAAATTTGTCAATTTAGAGTTGATTTGACCTGTCAAAAATCAAATCTACCAAGACTGGTCAAAAAGTGCCTAATGAGGCTGCCTCAAGGAAGAGGGTTGTTGCAGTCAACTTTTGAATGCCTTCCTCAACCCCAAATTGAGCTCATGATAGCTCATTGGAAAGATATTTGTGTCTAGTTATCATTGTACCCATAAATAAAGTAATTTGGCCAACCAAGCTAGTAGAAAACTTGATTTTCCCAGGGTCACTTAAGAGGTGCCTTTGATTCTCTTGAGGCAACGGTATTCTTGACATTTCTCTCAAACCATGACACCTGTGTAAAAAGTGAAGGAGGTTTTTCTTCCTTGGCATGTTTTGGACAAAAATGTCTCTCAGTTTACCAAAATTCATCTCTGACTGCTCTGAAACATCATTTGAGTGAAACTTGCCCCGATGTGTGAAACAAGGAATTTGGTCGAAATGAAGCGAAATGAAGGGGATGGGGGCTTCTAAATTCGTGGGGGAATTTTTGGGAGTGGGGAGGGATGTTAGGAAGCAGGGGAAAGTGGAATCTCAGAGATTGAGTGAGGGGAAGGGGTCCAAAAGGGCAAATCACAGGCCAAACCTAGAAAATTGCCAAGTTGTAGCTAGAAACTAGGGTTTGTGCAAAAATGAAGATTTTGGGGAATCTGAGTGTTGGGAAGTATATGATATGGTACTTTAAGGATAGGGGAAGGTGTATGAACATCAGGAAACAATTTTTGCCATTGATTTGACCATCCGAGAGAAAATGGCTTCAAACCCCTAGGAGAGGGAAATGACCTTGCCTGGGCGCAACTGAAGCATGAACAAGACGTAAAATGACTCATTAGACACTGACATGATAATGACAACCCTATGAATGATGATAGACTCAGCTAAATGATGACATAGACCGCCATTTGGACAACTTTAGAAGGAGTGAAAGCAAACCCTAGACCTAATGCCTAGTGACCAAATTTTGCTTGAAGACTCACTGAAATGACAAAATTTGACCTTGACACTTCAAAATCACTTTGTAAGAGCACATTTGATCACTGGAGGAAGGCTGTAAAGACTGACACTAACAGAACCAAGAACTATCAGAGAGAGGACACTAATAAAAAACCCAACAGTTGACTCACCCCCTGCAAACATCTATATATGGATCCCTCATCACAGAGATCCAGAGGCTGGAATCTTGTAATTTGTAAGGAAGTGTTGTTGGTTTCTTGGTGGAACATCATAGTGTTGGGTGATCTAAGCTTTTCATGAGGTGAAGAAGGGCTTTCATGCTGGCAGGATGATGCTGGGTCAGAACAATTAGTTGTAATCCTCTTTGCTATTCTTGATATTAATAAAAATATTCAAGTTTTCCTCCACATTCTTGTATGTTTGATGATATATGCATTTATGTGGTCAATATATATCTGGTCCTATATTGTTTATGATTGTAGATTTCTGTTCTTCGATAGTATTATGTTGCCTTGACTCTACAGGTGCTCTTTGAAGCTAGGCAAGTGGGGAAGGAAGCAGCAAAGATCTATCATAAGGGAAAGGAATCAAGCAAGGGATCAAGCGCAAGACTGAGGTTGGTACTCTGCTTCTCTCATATCTACTTCTCATAAAGGAAAACAAGGATAACTTTAGTTTATTTGTTTCTAAGATAGCTACCCATCTTAGTGGGACTAGCAGCTCTGAGTGGACAGTAGATTTCCCGATAACACATCGGAAGACAAGATCATGTGCACTATGGACCATTGGCTCGATCGAATTATAGTAGGGTTTATCGCTGAGTTCGCGGTAGACACTTTAGTCAACTATAGTGAGGCAGAAAGACGGTTCCTCAAGGGACCACGAGGTATGTACATTAAATATTTGAACACTTGGATTAAAATGCTACTATGTAAAAAGTGGGTTATGCGAATAAATTGATGTTTGCGGCTATCCGAAGTGGAAGGATCTACAAAAATGAAGGTAGCACAGAGCTAGAATCTAGTGCCTTGATTTCACCTCTGCATGAAAGCGAGGAAGAACTCGCAAAATTCTCACCAAGAAGTGCAATCAGTTTGATGAAGTAGCAAATTCTACACATACCACCCCCACCTACACTACCACCAGTTTCACCATCTTCACCCCTGTCTTTGCCCACACCACCTCCGTTGCCACCAAAGTTCAATATGGCGAGTGTGATAAAGTTGTCGGTGTTCAAAGGAGTAGGGAACGAAGACCCCAAATAGTTTTGGTTCATGGTAAAGAATCTATGGAAAGTGCATGGATTCATGGATTACAATATAAAGAAAGCAACATTGGTTAGCTCTTTGTAGGATTGCACACTGATGTGGTACATTAAGCATTCCAATGAGCACCCAAACGCAGGGATTGCAAATATCCAAGCCATGTTAAATAGGGAATTTAGTAGGCCAAAGTTAGAGACAGAGTGGATTATGGGATTTAAGGAGATCACAAGGCTTGCAGGTGAGATCCTCTGGGAGTTGGATCAGAGACTAAAGTGTATGGTTCGTGAAGCTAACATGACCTTGACAGATGGATAACACTACGCATGGTTTGTAGCATCGCTAACACTGCATCTAAGGACTACTTTGTCATAGTAGAAGCTATCCACTCAGGCTAAGGCCTTGGAGATTGCAATGAGACTACATGAGACCCCAATACAAGATCCTAACTTGGGAGTTCAACAGATCCACGTACAGTTGAAAAACTTGTGCCACGGGATGCAAAGTTTGAAATAGGACAGGACAGCTCATCCAAAAGCATGTGAGGAGGTATGGTGTGCAAAGTGCGAAGGCAAAGGACATAACAAGGACCATTGTCCAGTCCTCATGAACTAACTAGTGGGAGGAGGGCCAATTCCATTGAAACCAGAGGCCCAAGCAGGAACGAGCACGATGCCTGAATTATGGTGTGTGATTTGTCAGATAGGAGGGAAGCATGCTACAGATAACTACCATCTATTACAGAAGTATACACAGACTTCCTAGTAGTTGTTCTATAATTTCTGCAGGCCAGTAGACCATGATGAGCATACCTATAGAAGTTATGAACCGATGACGGATCAGAATCCTACCTACAGAGTGCAGACCAAAACACGAGCCCTCAATCAAAATGTAGGGATGGTTTACATTGGATTTCAAGGGCCTGGATGAGGTTGAGGTGGAATGGGAGCAGGAAGAGGTTGTGGACAGCTGATCTGTTACAATTGTGGAGGGCCAGGGCTTTATGCCTGCAATTATACAAATATGATGAGAGCATTGTGCTTATATTGTACCCAGTTTGATCATGAGACAGAGGATTGTCCCACACTGACAGAAAGGCTACGTGATAAAGGACACTCCAACCAACCACGATTCAGAACCTGCAAATGATGAGGTCTAAGCCATGCGAGAAAGACCTGAATGTAAACATCGTACTCTCAAGTGGTATTACGATAAGAGAAGACAAAGGGAAGCAGACTAAAGAGAGCGCATGGGTTCGTAAGGCTCCAATGAATGAACCAGAATTTGATTTGGAGCGGGCTAAGGAGACATTCATGGAAGCTAAGAAGAGCTTCATAGAGGCCTCCACTTTAGACAGTAAAGACAAACTGGAACCAAAAATGGACCCATCAATGCTTACTAACTTTCTGGAGACATGCATGAAGCTATTGCGGGACAACAGAGCTATGAAGGGACTACAAGAACTCATCACTAGATGTGCTAGGACCGCACCAGGAGAACCACATGTAGTCTGGGAGCTCGGGAAGAACACAACGCAAATAGGAAAGGAAATGAGATTGACTGCACAGCTGAAGGAATATGAAATGGATCAAGTGATTCTGGATCTAGGATCGAACGTGAACATCCCACCAAAGCAGACATGGGAGTGCATGGCAGGCTTGCACTATAATGGTCACTGATCCAGCTACAAATGGCAAACCAGCAAAAGATCATACCTATGGGAAGATTGCAGGGAATAATGGTGGATATCGAAGGTGCAAGTGCGCTTGTAGATTTCGAAATGATAGAGATTGTTGATGACATCAATCCCTATCCTGCGCTACTGGGAATAGACTAGGCCACTGACATGAATGAAGTGATAAATCTAATGAAGCGCAAAATGATTTTTGAGAAAAAGTCACTGCGCATAGTGGTACCTTCAGACCCTGCAGAAGTATCGTGCTACACAGAGCCAATGCACGACTATGATAGCGATGACAATCTAGACTGTATTTATAGGATAACTGTGGGAGTAGGACTGGGTGAATCTAACTGTAGATGACAAGATCTTATGGGAGTGCGAAAGCTCCCACACTTTAGATTTGGACGAAGAGATAGAACAATCACAGAACCGGTTACATGAGGTAATCACGCTCAATTAGAACACGATGATAAGGTCACAACGTTGCATGGAAATAGAGGTAAGAGATATGCCTATGTATGATGGATTTAATGATGTGGGTGATTTCCTGGACAAATTTGAAAGAGAAGTATCGGAAGAGCAATGTTTCGATGCTCTGAAATGGGCACTGTGCATGACACATACAAGGTGGTGGGGTAGACATAAAAGAAGTTTTGATGACTGGAGTGAATGTAGAAGTATGATGCACATGCGGTTTGGAAAGCCTCAGATGTGGCTAACAAACAAGTATGGTAGATAGGATTATCCATGTGCACACCTCGTAAAATGGACCAAGGTCTATGGGGAACAGCTGCATCCTGAGTGGGTGCATATGTTCTATCATACCCTGGATATCATACCGATGAATTGGTATACTGAGACAGAGCTCCACCATGGCACAAGCGAATGGGATATCTTACGCGAAGGATTCCTATTAATCTTCACATTTGAGGATCGGTGGTGGGATACTGTTGATGATGCGCTACACACAGTAAAAGCAGCTATCTTTAGAATACCCCAGGAGCCAATGGAATCAGCTAGAATGCGTGACCGAGCTGAGTTGCACGCTGGAATGTTACAATGTAAATATTGAGGAAGATGATGAGGATCCATGAAAAATGAACATTCCAAAAATTGAAGGCTATATTGACATCACCGCGCCACTAAAAATGAAGCAAGTAAACATTGGGATGGAGGCTAAACCAAAGTATGTAACGCTCGATGACTATTGGGATGATGCCACAGTGGATAAGGTCATTAAGTTACTCTATGAGTACCAAGACTTATTACCAACCAAGATTATAGACTTAAAAGGATCATTGGCGACTTAGGGATGATGAAGATCACCTTAAAACCTGAAGCGAAGCCAATTAAGCAGAGACCTTACTGCTTGAATCCAAAGTACAAGGAAAAGGTCCACATAGAACTAGACAAAATGCTTGCAGTCGGAATTATTGAGCGTGGAAGAATCCGACTAGGTAAGCCCTATCGTAGTACAGGAGAAAAAGTATAAGGGCGAGAGAAGAATATCCGTGGACCTCAGCAAATTGAATGATGCCTGTGTGCATGACCCATTCCTGACCCCGTTTAGAGATGAAGTATTGGAAAATATCGGCGAGCAAGAAGCATACTGGTTCACGGATGGGTTCTTAGGGTACCACTAGATCAAGATCACACCGGAAGACCATAACAAGACCATGTTCATGACTTAATGGGGTATCTTTCAATACATTGTTATGCTGTTTGGATTGAAGAATGCACTAGCCATATTTTCATGCATAGTTGTTGCCACATTCAAAGAATATATCAACAAATTCCTGGAGGTCTATCTGGACGATTGGACTGTCTTTGGATTGGTTAAGCACCATGTGGCAAGTTTATGCTCAATGTTGGATACTAACCAACGACACCAGACTACACTGAACCTTAAGAAGTGTACATTTCTTGTTCCCTTTGCGAACCTATTGGGACATGTGGTTTGCAAGCAGGGACTAATGGTAGACCCTGCGAAGATTGTAGTAATTCTAAATTTGGAAGCACCATGAAGTGTTAAACAGTTGCACGCTACCTTGGGACACACAAGATACTATAAGAAGTTCATCAAAAGCTATGCTCGAATCACCACGCTGATGGAGAAACTATTGAAAAAGGATGTCACATTTTGTTGGAATGACAATTGCATGAAAAGCTTGGATTTCCTAAAGGAGAAATTGGCCTCCACTCCAATCCTCATCTTCCCAAAATGGGATGTGGATTTTCTTATCCATGTTGATGCATTGTGTATCGTGCTGGGAGCGGTGCTCACACAAGAGGAAGGAGAGGGCTTGGATCACCATATCACGTTTTCAAGTCATAGATTGTCGAAATCTGAAAAGAACTATTCCACAACCGAGTGTGAGGGATTGGCTATGGTGTACACGCTCCAAAAATACTGGCACTATTTGCTAAAAGGACATTTCATGATGTATACTGACCATTCCGTGCTAAAATACTTGGTCAGTAAGCCTGTGTTGGGGGAGCGCATATGCAGGTGACTCTTATTATTGTAAGAATATGACTTTGAGGTCGTGGTAAAGCTATAGGAATTTACAGGGTAAGTTCCTCAGACAGAACACCAAAGCACATCGCTCACAAACAGATCACAGATAAATACACCAGTATTGCTGACGTGGTTGAAAACCTCAAAGAGGGAAATAGTCCATGGCCTGAGCCAATGTGGCCACTTCAGGCAATTTATTAATAAAAGAATGAAAATTGACATAATCTTCTCTCATGAATGGTTACCATACAAATGACCCTCCATGCTCTTTAAATAGAGATCATGGACCAATCAGTTGTTAAGCCACGGATCAAGTGTCAGTAATACTGAGGAGAGAATGAACCATTGGATCACTACATATCGTGACCGTCAGATTGTAAGTTACAAAAGTACATAGTAAAGAAACACACTTTACCTAACTCTACACTAGACCAAGTTATACTTAACTATTTCCTATGTGTCGGAATATCTAACATCCCCCCTTAAGAACAACTTGGGATAGGATTGAATGAGGTAAAAATATGACACAATAGGAGAAGGAAGGAGGCATTAGAGCCTATCCCCCCTTAGTGACAACTTCCTGAACCCCAACCATAAATCGAATTTTAGTAAACTCGCCTCTATGAGAGCCTTTGTAAAGATGTCTGCAACTTGATAATTTGTTGAACAATATTGTACTTCAAGAACATGGTTGTGAATGCGATTTTTGATGAAGTGCATGTGCAGTTCAATGTGTTTGCTACACTGATGTTGGGATGGATCTTTGCATAGTTGAATGGAACTTTGATTATCACAGCAGAGTGTAGTCGGATGCTGCTACTGAAAGCCAAACTCTGATAGGATTTGACAAAGCCACACGGCTTCCTTACTAGCTTCTATGGCCCCACGATACTCTACTTCTACTAAAGAAAGAGAAATGGAACTTTGTTTCTTGCAAGCCCATGTAATAGGTCCTGAACCAAGAGTGAACACATAACCAATAGTAGACTTCCGATCATCAGGGTCACCAGCCCAATTAGAATGAGCGAAACCAACCAATAAAGGAGATGCTTCTTCCTTGTAATGAATCCCAAACTAGACTGTACCTTAAATATAACGAAGTATTCTTTTAGCTGCTTTCCAATGACTTTCATGTGGGTTTTGCATAAACCAAGCAATAAGGCCAACAACAAAGGAAAGTTCAGGACGAGTATGGGTCAGATACAAAAGTTTTCCTACAAGTTGATGGTATACAGTAGCATCAAATTTAGGGGAAGTACAAGTGATGAAAAGTTTGGCTCTAGACTAAAAGGGAGAAGGGGCTGACTTATTGTATTCCATGTGAAAATGGTGTAGTAGATCACAGGCATACTTGGACTGGGAAAGGGAAATACCTTCCTTGGATTGCAAGACTTAAAGACCAAGAAAATAATGAAAGTGTCCTAATTCTGTCATTTCAAACTTATTTTTAAGGCTGGACTTCACATGGTTTATAAGGTTGGGATCACTACCAGTGTGGATAAGATCATGAACATAAAGAACAAGAACGGTAAGAGACGCCCATTTTCTTGGTGTAGATAGTATTGTCAGAATGACACCTAGAAAAGCTAGTTTCTAAAAGAAAGCTATCCATTTTGGCATACCAAGCCCGAGGACCTTGCTTGAGACCATAAAGGGATTTCTTAAGCCGACATACAAGGCTGGAGTTTGTTTGTATAAATCCAGTAGGTTGTTCCATATAGATTTCTTCATGCAAGTCCCCATGCAAGAAACCAGATTTAACATCCATCTGATGGACTTCCCATTTGAAAGAGGCTGCAAGGGAAAGAACAAGGCGGATAGAGTTCATTTTGGCAATAGGGGAGAAGGTTTTAGTATAGTCAATGCCTTCAACTTGTGAAAAGCCCTTAGCAACCAGACAAGCTTTATGTTTATCAACTTTCCCATCTGGTCCATACTTGGTTCTGTAAACCCATTTGCATCTAACAATTTTTCGTCCCTTTGGTATAGGAACAAGATCCCATGTATCATTTGTCAATAATCAATGATATTCTTCATTCATAGTTGCATCCCAATCTAGATGGCCTGAAGCTTCTGCAAAGGAGTCAGGATCATAATTCACTGAAGCTTGAGCCAGTAAAGAAGAGGCTCTATTGAACTGAGAACGTGTATGTCATTGATCTGTAGGACCACTGGCAAGAGAACCTGTTGCATCTCGAGTAGCATGGACTCATTTTGGAAGCTGAGGAGCTGAAGAAGGATCCTGAGAAGGTGGGGGAGGATTGTCATCCTCACTTTCATCATCTGAAGAAGAAATATTTTCAAAAGTAGAAGATATAGAGAGAGTTGGCACATCTGCTAAAATAGGCTCGTAGGCCGATATATTTTCAGCAAACTTTGCATCTCTTCTAATGATAACATTTATGGACTTAAGTGGAATAAGTCTATATCCTTTGACATCTTCAGAATATCCAACAAAATTACATTTTTCACTCTTAGGTTCTAAAGCTTTATGTTTCTCATCTAGAATATGGGCCCATGCTTCACTTCCAAAAACACGAAAGTGACTTACATATGGTTTAATTGAGCTTCATGCTTCTTCTCGAGTGATATTCTTTAAAACATTAGTAAGAGTGTGATTTATTAGGTAATTTGCACAGTTAATTGATTCTGCCCAAAAATTAAGACAAATTCCTTTAGATTGAAGCATACAATTAGCCTTTTCCTTTAAGGTGCAATTCTTCCTTTCAACTACACCATTTTTTTGTGGAGTATATGGAACAGTATGCTACATTTGAATTCCATTCTCATTGCAAAAGTTGATGAATCTGTTGTTAACATATTCTTTGCCATTATAAAATCTTAGCTTAAGAAGTTGATGTCCAGTTTGTTTTTCAACAAAGGCCTTAAAGGCCAAAAACATGTTAAATACTTCACTCTTGAGTTTTAAGAAGTATACCCAAGTGCGTCTAGAGAAATCATCAATGAAAGTTAAGAAATACTTGTAGCTAGAGAATGAAACAACTAGAAGTGGACCACATAAATCACTATGCACAAGCTGTAAAGGGGCTGAGGTGTGCCAAGTGGCACATTTTTAAAAACTATCTCGATGATGATTTTCGAGTACACATTCAGAACAAACACCATCTCTGCAAGATACCATTAGAAGACCTATCACCATATTTTCTTTACACAAATTCTGAAGGGAGCGATAGTTTAAGTGACCAAATCGCTCGTGCCAAAGTTTTCTCACTTCATCATTACGAGAAACAAATACCGAGGGAATATTTGATGCCCAAAGTTGTTAAACTTATACAACCTTGTAGAATCATCAGCAATGCCATTAGCTAAAATCTGTCTAGGATCTCTTAGGTCCTTCATTACAACATTGTGAGGTGAAAATTCAACGATTTTACCTTCACCTGAATGACTTCTCTGATATACAGATAGAAGGTTGCAGGATAAGGTTGGAACACATAATACATCATTAAATTGACCATGGTCTATATGAACATTTCCAGTTCCTACAACACTAAGAGATCTATCATCACCAACATATATATTTTTGGTGTTACAATCATTTAAAGAAGAAAACATGGCTTTGTTTTTGGCCATGTGATAAGAAGCTCCAGAATCAATGAGCCACTCATGATAATTAGAAGAAGAATATATATTTAGTGCATATCTAGACCAAGATGTTTGACAACCACATGCAGAAAGTGCTATTATTGAAGATGAAGTTGAAGTTGAAGAGTGCTCCAAATGGATGTTATGCTTCTTCATTGTTGCTTCCAAGGCTTCCATCTTCTTAAAGAATTTGGATTCTAAGTGGCCATCTCGATTACAAAAGTGGTAATGTCTATTAGTCTTCTTCCCTTTGTTTTTATTTGCCTTATCATTTTGTTGAAATGATTTTTCATTTTGAGGCTAAAATTGCTTAGGACTATTGTTTGGTTTAGGACCATACAGCTTCTTAGGATTCTTTGAATTTGGCTGCTGCTAGGTGGCTAAGGCTCTCTTAGAAGAGTTTCCAAGATTAAGAAGGCCAAGGTGTAAGAGCTTTTCTTGTTCTCTTATTAAAGAATCACAAAAGGAATCAAAGGAAGGGGACTTGTAGGCTCAGGCCGTGGACTGTTTCCATCTTTGAGGGTTTTAACCACGTCAACAATACTGGTGTATTGATTTGTGATCTGTTTGTGAGCAATTTCCTAACTCTACACTAGACCAAGTTATACTTAACTATTTCCTATGTGTCAAAATATCTAAACAAAAGCCAGGATGCTTGAACACAAGACTGGATCACTTGTCGCGTATTGAGACGAGCGAGGAATCTACTAATTTGGAGGAAGGATTAGCTGACACTCAGATTTTTGTTGTGCACATCGCGGATTGATACTTTGAAGATATAATCCAGTTTATGACAATAGGGACTACGTCGAAGGAATACTCTGTCCAACAGAATAAGGAATTGGTGGTGTGCGTAGTGGATTTTTCTGTCATCGTGGGGCACCTATACAAAATGGGAAATGACGAAATATTCTGAAGATACATACGTAAGTTTGAATGAAGTCAAATCCTCACAGAAGCACATGGAGGCATTGCAGGAGGACACTATGCAAGATGAGCAACCACATAAAAGATTCTCCGAGTACTGTTGTGGTGGTTGACCCTTCATCAGGATTCAAAAGCACACTATAAGGCTTGCATATATGTCAAAGGATTGGTAAACCATCGCGAAGGGATGGAATGCCTTTGAATCCTCAAATGATGTTGTAGCCCTTTGAAAAGTGGCAATCTACTTTGTGGGACCTATCAAACCCCAGGGAAAAGCGAGCGCGCGCTACATCATCACTGTGATAGATTACCTTACATGCTAGGTCGAAGCGCAGACGGTCAAAGACTGCATGGCCAGTACACCGGCGAAGTTTTTTGTTGAAAACGTGTTGACTCTATTTGACTGTCAGAAAATCTTAATGAGTGATTGCAATACATATTTTCTGAATGAAACCATTAATGCACTCACAGAAGATTTCCAGGTGTATCATTAGAAAAGCACACTGTATCACCCACAAGCCCATTGGACAGTAGAAGCATTCAACAAAATACTGGATACTACACTAACCAAGGTATGCAATGCGTAGTGAAGTTATTGGGACCTATGCGTACCTACAGTGCTATGGGCTTATAGGATATCATGTAATAAACTGACGAGACAAACACCTTTCCGGTTAGTTTAAGGTGTGGAAGTTGTCATGCCAATGGAGTATATTGTACCTAGTATACGGATAGCAGCCCTCATAGGTATGATGGACTGTGAAGCTCTAGAAGAAAGGCTCATATAATTAAAAGAACTTTAGGAGGAGTGGTTCTTCACTGGTTTTCATCAGCAAGTAAAAAGGAAGTGTGAAAAGGCCTGGCATGATTGCCATATTAAGTTGTGCACCTTCAAAGTGAATGACTTAGTGCTACTGTATGACAATAAGTTTGAAAAAATATCAGGAAAGTTCAGAATGCATTGGCTGGGACCATACATGGTTAAGGAGGGAACAGACGGAGGCGTAGTACATCTAGTCAAAGTAAATGGACAACCTTTCCTAGGCAAGGTCAATGGTAGCTGCTTGAAGCCCTACACGGGTGACCCAACTATCTGACTAACCAGCGGAAGTACATTCTTCGCGCTCCAAGGATTCGAACAAAGGCACAAGACTATAAACATATAAAATGGATACCGGTATAGATGCAGTAAAGAAATTCAGACACAGAGGTCTCCGAACAATGGATGTAGCAGATCCAACAAGCAGCAGCTGAGTGCATTGCTGACATTAGCGTAGTTCGAGAATAGTTGGAGGGACTCCGAACAAAGATCACCGTACTGACAAAGTGACTCAAGGGTGAGTCATGATGTTTGTGTTGGGGGCCTGTTGGGCATGGAATCCCCCCCCCCCTAGGCATGTTTTGGGGCTCAAAGCCCAAGTTTTGACCAAATTTTGTTGTAAAGCTTTGTGAACTATAGGCCCGAGGTGTGAAAGTATAATAAAGTCATAGGGTTGTCTGCCCTAGTTTTGTAATGTAATGTCAGCTAGATAGACCTACCCATGGTCCACGGATCATGGGATTGTATAAATAGAGTGAGGCTCTAAGTGTAGAAAGGAGATAGATAATAGAAGAGGAGCATGAAAAGTCTAAGTGATTGAGTCACAGTGCAAACTGTGTCTTTGGGTCGTAGAGTAGGAGAAGGCTCTGAAGCTGAGTGTGCAGAGGCCTAGTAGTCCTTAGCTAAGTGCATGGACCCCTATAGATGACTGTGCAAGGCGGAGTCGAGTCTGTAACTGAGGAAATAATTAATAAAGAGAAGTTTTATCATAATTATGTGTATTCGTTCTTGGGTCAATACATGTTTAATTTGCAAATGTACTGTTTATTTACTATGTGCACCTGTATGAATGATTTATTTTGTTAAGTATAACTTAAAGCTAAGATAATCACTAACATTGGAATACCAGTAAATTATTGGGTAATAATGCAGAAGCACAGCGATCAGCCCTTGAGTAGGGCTGCATGTAGGTAGTATACCATGTTGTGAGGTGTGGGAAAGTGTGCAAAGCAACTTACACTCAGGGTCGAACCGTGAAATACTTGAACTCATCAGACATCTCTAGGGTGCAGAAACCTGGTTCTAGCACCCTCCCATACTGCTTCGAGTGAGACCTCAGTCTGTGCTCTGCCGACTATTGCCGAAAGGACTAGTAGTACCAGGATTTGTTTGGCTAAATTAACTCCTAACCTGGGTCAGTCCCCAATAAGCCAAAAATGTCCTACTTGTTCTTTGACATACATCACACGCATTGCAATATGCTTTTGAATCCTGATGAAGGGTTGGCCACCACAACCCTAGGTGTAGAATCTTCTGTGTGGTTTCTCTCCCTGAATAATTTCATCGCACATCACCCCCATGAGCATCCACGAGGATGTTGCTTCATTTAAATTCAGGTACATATCTTCGTAGTATTTCATCATTCCCCATCTTGTATAGATGCCCAACAATGACAAAGAAATCTATCGTGCACACCACTAATTCCTTCTTTTACTAGATAAAGTATCCTTTCAGTGTTGTTCCAATTGTTAGGAAGTGTATTATATCCTCAAAATGTCCATCCGTGATGTGCACAACAAAAAGTTGCGTGTTAGGTAATCCTTCCTCCAAATTAGTAGGTTCCTCCCTAGTTTCAATGCGCGATAGGTGATCTGGTCTCGTGTTCAATTGTCCAGGCTTCACAACAACTTCAAAATCATATTCCTGGAAAAATAATAGCCATATGTAGATGTGCCCCCCAGCACAGGCTTATTGACCAAGTACTTTAGCGCGGAGTACAGGTGCACCTGCTCAAGTTTGGGCTTTTGTCCATACGCCTGCATCCATGTGTGCAGATAATTCTACCCATCATACTTATTTTTCATCTTAGGCTTCCCAAATTGTGTTCACATCATTTTCTTACATTCGCGCCAATCATCAAAACTTCCCTTATGTGTACCCCACCATCTTGAGGGCGTACCGCTTAGTGCCCAATCCAAGACCTGGAAGCGTTGTTTTTCTGGCACCTCCCTTTCAAATGCATCCAAAAAAATATCTACCTCATTTATTCCATCATAACTAGGTAGATTCCTTACCTTTGATGATACGCAACACAACGACCTGGTCATCATATTGAAATTTAGCATAGTTACTTCATGTAGCTGATTCTACTAGCATTTTATCTCCTTCTCAGAATCCAAAGTGCAGGAGCTCTCGTGCTCCCATGTAATCTGCCCATCCGCAGTGGGATTCACCAACTCTTGGTCTCACATTGTTATCTTGTAGATGTAGTCCATATCATCATCGCTCTCATAGTCGCAGACCGGCTCGATATAGTGCAGTCCTTAAACAGGATCTAGGGGTATTATTACACGTAGTGATTTCTTCTCAAAGATCATTTTTTGCTTCTTTAGATTGATTATCCTGTTCATATCAATATCTCAGTCAATTCCCAAGAGCGCAAGGTAGGGATTGTTGTCGTCAACAATCTCTATTACTTCAAAATTTGCCAGCACGCTCGCTCCCTCAATATCTATGGTTACTCCTTGCAGCTGCCCCATGGGTATTATTTTCTACTGGTTCGCCATCCTTAGCAGAATTGGAGACCATTGTAGCACAGGTCTCCCCATTCGCTCTCATGTATGTTTCGGTAGAACATTCACATCCAATCCAAAATCTAGCATGACTTGATCCATTTCATATTCTTTGATCTGCACGGTAAGTCTCATTTCATGTCCCATCCTTCTTTTATGCTTTCCAATCTTGCGGACTACACACGGTTCACCTAGCACGGTCCCAACACATCTATTGATAAGTTCCTCTAATCCTCTCACAGCCTTACTGTCATGTAGTAACTTCATACAGGTTTCGAGGAAAGTTGTCAAGATAGAGGGGTCCATCTCTGGCTCAGGCTTATATTTTTCTCCTGAAGTGGAGGCCTCAATAAATTTCTTCTTAGCTTCCATGAAGGTTTCACAAGCACTCTCCAAATTGAACTCAACCTCCTTTGCTGAGGCTTTATGAACCCATGTACCATCTTTTAGTTGTTTCCCCTTGTCATCTCCCGTCGTGATTCCACTTTGGGGAAATATATTTACATTCAGATATTCCTTGTGTAGCTTAGACCTCATCAATTGCATGTTCTACATCAGGG
>APFE031604314.1:0-11487 GCA_000404065.3 Pinus taeda | reverse complement strand
TATATAATGTTGTTGCTACTCTATCGATACTCCTTTTCTTGCAAGTGTTGTTACTACATTGGTGTTGATACTTCGTCAATGTTGTTACTTCACTGGTGTTGTTACTCCACCGATGATGTTACTCCGCCGGTGTTGTTACTCCGTCGATGTTGTTACTTCGTCGATGTTGTTACTCCACTGATGTTGTTACTTCACTGGTGTTGATGCTCCGCTGATGCTATTACTTTGCCGATGATATTACTATGTCGATGTTGTTACTCTACGGATGTTATTACTCCACTGATATTGTTACTCCACTAGTGTTGTTACTCCACCCATGTTGAAACTTCACCAAGTTAAGTTACCAGGTACGTCCCCGATCGACTCGGTGGATTTGATTGGTATTTAACTTATGACATGACCAACCATGATCAAGGATGGTCATACATTAGTTGGGGGGAGGTATCGCATTTAATAGCAAAGGTATTGTATTTAATAGCAATGTTGTCATGTCATCATTGTTATTAAACCTCGTGTCAACTCGTACATCCCACGATTATTACCACTGTAATCATTATCAATCCATAACCCCCACCAAACCCTGCACACTTATGCACGAACATTGAAACTTGAATCATGTACAACGACATTAATTTGCGGTCTTTTCCAACATGTCAGATTTAATTACCATAATTATCATGAATTTACCAGCGGTTTTCCCATAATCCTTGTCCAAATTTCTTTGTTACCGCATTTCTTGTTATCCCTATCACTGCAAACTTTATCGTCTAACAAACCCCCCTCAACGATTTGCTACTACTCTGAGTGATTCTATAGAGTAACTGACAGAATGGGTGGTCAAGCTATTAGGCATGAGCTAGAAGATATAGTATAGGTTCGGCGTCACCCGAATGTATGGCATATTTTTCAGGATGTCGGATGGCACATCTACTTTGAGAGGTTGCATGGGTTCAATGAAGGCATAACAGTCGAGTTTGCATTGAATTTGGATGGGAATTATTCCAAAGTCCACAGGCTAGACATTCCTGTAATAGAAGATATTATCTCAATTGTTAGCGGATTACCATAAGGAGGGCATAAATGGCTTGCCCAGAAAACACCGTTGCCAAAATTTCTGGAATTGTTCTTGCAGGCAGGAAAAACTATGGTTCAGAAGTGGAGAGGATATGACCGAAAATCATTGACGCATCCTTGGGCCGAGCTTGCATACTTCTTCATTTGATACATTACCTTTGAAGGTTGTCTTTCTACTCTATTTAAATATCATTTTAAGCTTCTAACATGGCTTCCATTCCATCAATTTCATTCTCTAGATATTCCATTTTTTCCTATGGAACAATATTCAATTAATGGCACGATTTGTGCATTGGTCGTGCCAAGTATTGGCAGTCCTCACAAACCATGGAATTGTCAAGTTGTTGGTGGTGCATGCCCTGTTACAGACCCCTGTAATCTTCCACAATTTGTTGAACTAGTAAAAGAAGATCCCGTGACTATGATGCCAGCAAGGGTTGAGGAAGAATTGTTGCAAGAGGAAGGAGCCGCAGTTGATGCTGCTTCACAAGAACTAACGTCAATGGCTGAACAATTGGGGTAAATGGGGGAACAGGTGAGGAAAGAAGCAAAGGAAGGAAGGGAGGAAGAAATGAAAGAACAACTAGCCAATATGGGGGATAGAGATGGAATTTGGATAAACTGAGATAGAAGACGTTGAAATAATTGAAATTGAGGAGGTTACTCATCGTTCTCCACTCCCCGCTTCCCTGACAAAGGGGCAAGGAAATTTCGCTCTCCTACCTGCACAGTAAGAGAAAGAAACTCTCCTCCGGTATTAAAGTTTGTAGGAGAACTTGTAGGGAAAGCACCACTGTTGACACTGATCCAAAAGAACCAGTGTCAATTGTTGAGCCAATGGGAGAGGAAGATACCATTGACACTGTTACATAAGAACCAATATTGACTGGTGAGCAAACTAAAGAAATTATTGTCGACATTGTTACACAAGAACCAGTGTCGACTGATGAGCATATTGAAGAAATTATTGTCAACATTATTACACAAGAAACAATGTCGACTGGTGAGCGAATTTAAGAAAGGGGTATTGTTGACATTGCTCCGCGAGAACTAGTGTCAACGCCCGAGTAGTTGGAAAGAGACATGGATGTTGGCACTGACCCACAAGGGTCAAAATCAATTCTTGAGCAAGTGGAAGGAGAAAACAAGGAAACATAATAGCCACAATAAGAAAATTTTGATGATACTACCCTTCAGGAACCTGCAGTGGCTCCTAAGCCATTTGGAGGAAATTTGGAGGTATCGTGAACTGTAGAAGAAGGAACTAAATCCGCTCCTCAAGTTGTTGAATAAGTGGAAGAAATAAGGGTGAAATATGACCTGATTGATGAGTTCATTGATGTCAATCTGCCAAACCCAACACTGGATGTGAGACAGATGGAGGAGGTTGTTATTAAATAGGAATTCTTTGAAAAATGTGCAAAAAGGAAGGCCCCTATCCAGGAAAAGTATTATGCTTGCAGAGATGGGTGAGAAGGAAAAAGAGGAACATCGGTTAAGCTACCACGACTCCTGAAGCTGAAATAACTTTGGCAGTAGTACATACATAAGAAAGGTCAACGATCTCAGTAGCTACACAGACCGAGTCATTTTTGCATTTGATTGAGTCTCGGGAGTTTCTGTTGACCGCAGAAATTCAGAAATGGAGAACCATTTGTTCTCATATTCAACAGGGATCTATCTCTTTGGAAGATCACAAGAAAGAAGTGAAAGGAATTCTGGAACAAGCAGCAAAAGTGGTGGTTGATCATGTCACCCAGATAGAAAAATCTAAGAAGAAATAAGAAAAACAAAAGAAAAAGATTGAAGAATTAAGGGGCAAGTTCAGCTACTTAAGGATGACAAGGATGAATTTTTCATCCTAACGCAATAGGTAATGGAGTACTGACCTCCTAATAATTGCTATGTTTTGTTTCTTCACGAGAAATATTTGTTTATGTGTCTAGAAAGTACCCACCAGGAAATTAGCCACAATGTAGAAGACCCTATGCAGTTCCTACAGATCCTGAGAGTTCACAATCTGCTAAAATAACACATGATGTGCGAACTTTATATGCATAATTACATCCTAGAGAATGATGAGTTGTTCAATCTAGTACCGTATGTGGGAGACATTCGCTGAGATAATTTACTTCCTTCATGATTAATCAAGTTAAATGGAAGAAAGCCTTCGAGACATTCGAAGAGAATCAAGCAAATCGACCACTTGTGATCAAAATGGAACATTGTCAATCAATGGATATTTATAGCAAAAATCAAACATTTATGCATCTAGAAGGATGAAAGGACCAGATGTTGACAACATAGAAATGGTGTGTTGACATGTGTATGACGTAGATCATTACTTTTCAGGAGGAAGCCCAGGACACCTGTCAGAAACGATGGATGTTGTCATCATCAACAATGTGGGTGCATGAACCTTTTGGGGCCCCTAATTTTGCTCGAGCTTTGGAGTGAATCCCGTGATATATCATGTGCATATGACACTGTGGGACCCGATGGATAGGTTTGATTTAAGTTTCCCATTATTTGGTTCCCTTCTGAGAAATACACACCAGCCTATGTGACAACAAAAGACTGGTGGAAGGACGTCATTTGTACTGGTGTTTTCAAAATTCCTGGGATGGATATGGATGCAAGATACGACCTTGCACAACTTCATGCCAACCATAGTGGTTCCAACCCAAACTTGCGCAAAAAGAGAGCTGCATGAGAACATGTAGAAAATCTAGTTGGGGGGAGATGTTGGTTGCTAAATTTGCCTACTTTTTATCTACCTTTTATACCTCTCATTCACCTATTTCATGTCTTTGTGAGGTTAATTTGTATCTCGAGCAACAAAGGTATATCTATTTCTCATGTCTTTGTGAAATATTAATCGATGAAGCGTAGTCCTAGGGGAGTGTTGCTTATGCGACTTTCTAACTCAGGTTTCTTTGCAGATTCGAAAGGATGATAATTAGCAAGATATAATTCAACGTATGGTTATTGATGAGTTGGCAATGCTAATCTTAGGATGTTGTCTATAACGATGCTCAACAGATGAGAGCCTGTTGGACCAGTGCATTTTATATCTTTGTATTTTGTTTCTGCCTCAAACGATTATCGTGTATTTGTAGGCAGACAACTGTTGTAATATATGGGAAATCGTTGATACTATTCTTGTCATATTGAAATGTATAAGTAAGGTTACAGAGATAGAAAATATAGCTAGGTAGCTAGAGGGAGAGAGACACGAGAGTTCCGAATGTAACAACAGAGTTATGTATTTTCCTTTTGATTAATGCAATCTTGATCTTTTGAACTATTAACTAGTCTTCGATCTTTTGCCACAACCCCGATCAGAGAGTTGGGCCCACTCTCCTGATCAGGTGTTGTTGGATTAGTGGTGTGTGTAGATTTATTTCTATTATGATTATTTCTTTATCGTTTTAATGGGTCATTAAGTTTGTGTTGTTGTGAATCTTAATTTATTGTTACTCTGATTTATGTCATTATTATTGCTTGTTGTTACACATTGTTATATTGTTGATTGAATGCTCAATGCTAGGTAGGGAAACTGTGGCTTGAATACTTTGCAGGATAGTCTTGAAACAATCAGATGAGCCCTAGGTTGACAATTAATGTGGAAAAGGGTGAATTCTTCATATATGAACACCAACACAACTCTCCAACAAATTTAACTTGGCATTTGTCAAGTTGAATGATTTTTGTGTTTGTCTTTTCCAATTCAACATTAAGCTTGTTGCAAACTGATAAAGGCATGACGTCGGTGGAAGCATCATAATAAACAATATAGTTATGCACATTATAATTAAATATCTCAAAAGTCAGTAGGAAATGAGGAGTTGAAGACCAAGAATTAACATTTGCAACATTGACAATGGATTCAAGATTTATCGATGATTTAGACTGACCAACAGATGTATCCATTGAAGAAATAATATATTTACTAGTGGAAGTCATGGGAGAAAAGGTATTGATGATCAATTCCCTCTTCCTGGGAAACTTGCCTAATTCATAGAGTGATATATTTTCCCAAGTCTTCTTGATATATTCAATAATGTTGTATCCAATATTAGAAGATACGGTATCCTCCTTAGATGGTTGAATAGAATTAGTTGGTTGAGAAGGCTTGATAACAACTTCAAGACAACAACTTTGAGAGTGTTATAATTACTTCTAGCGTTTTCTGACATATTCTTCTAGGAATACCCAATTGAAGATTTAGAAATTAAAGGTTGGGAAAGGTTATTCAGGGGAAAAATCCTTCTTAACAATGTCTTTTTCTTGTCTTCTAAGCTGGGTTCAACTATTAGTCCTTTACTCCTTAAATTATAAGTCTTTGGAGGTTTAGGAGGAGTTTCCCCAACTAGGGCTTCTTGAATAGACTGGATCTCACCATCTCTAACAACTTCAAATGTTATCACAAATGAATTAGAATTGTCTTGAGAAGAAGAGGCTTCTTCTTCTTCATATTTCGCTTGCTTGTCTTCACCTCCAGTTATCTGATCATCAGGCACTTTATTCACCATAATGTTCATATTATGTACCCATTATGGGCAAATCTTCTCTAAATGAGAATCTTGGTGGAAAGTGCAACAATTGTCCCGTACATCTAGCTATGATGGTTTATTTATGGAAGATAAGGAGACCTTTCACCTTCCATGACATTTCATCTACCTTTAATGACTTTTCACTTTCCATATGACTCTTCCTATTATAGGGCTAATGTGTTCTTAACAAAATACAATTTACATTAATATTAAGAAAATAAAACATGTCCAATCAACCAATCTTGTAATAGAGAGATATGGAACATTAATTTGTAACTCTTAGACCAAGTATGCTTGCCATAGCTTGTACTCCACCGCAAGAGTTAGGACCTTGTGTTGCAACTCATCTACATGCCTTTGTATGCACTCTAGTTGTTGGATTAGGGGGTCCTGACCCAGGTTCAGAGTTAGTTGCACCAACCAACAAAGCCCTACACTACACATGTTTAGGGTTTCTA
Source organism: Pinus taeda (assembly GCA_000404065.3). Classification (NCBI taxonomy): domain Eukaryota; kingdom Viridiplantae; phylum Streptophyta; class Pinopsida; order Pinales; family Pinaceae; genus Pinus; species Pinus taeda. The sequence goes on along the minus strand of APFE031604314.1, from coordinate 5,399 downwards.
TCTTCCCTGATCCCTCTAAGAAGGACTAACTTGAGTGATTCAGGATCAAGGGTGCATCTAGCCCTTTTGTAACCTTCCTCATAATCTTCCAAGGATTAATCATGTCCCAAGGTCATTCTAAAGATTTCCTCTTTGGTGTCCTTGGACCTACAGTAGTCCCTATACTTTTCATTGAAGGATTGCTGCATTTGAAACCAGGTAGTGATGTTGTCCCCAGGTAAACCCATGAACCAGCGCAAGGTTGCATCCTTAAGGGTGGCTGGGAACAACTTCAACTTCTAGTCATTAGAGGTATAATCATAAGTTCTGTAGATGAAAACAAACTCAAACAAAAAGGTACCAGGGTATTCTGAGGTTAATCAATGGAAGTGAGGAAGGGAAGAGGGGCTTCTGTTTTTCATCCTAGCATCTCCATTAGTATCTCTAATGGGAAAAGCATGCTCATTTCTGTTTTCAGTCCTATTTTTGTTTTCAGCCATGTTGTAAGTGTGTGGAATGGTTTCTTCTTCTTCTTCCCCAATAGGCACTTCAAAGATCTATGGTTGTTCACCTAATGGGTCCTCTAGTTCCCCTGTAGTCAGAGAGGGAAACTGACATCGCCAAAGAAGAGGGAAGGTTGATTGCATGATGGTGTGGGGGTATTTAGCAAGAATTTCCCTAAATTGTCTCTACTCCTACGAGACATGAAAGTAATTTTTTTCCTTTTATGTGTGTTTTCAGAATTAATTGCAAAACATAAAGGAAAGAAAAATAACATCTACCTATTGAATGAAAATTAGAAAGAAAAGCAGAAATTACATCTACCTAGACACCTCCCCGACAGCGGCGCCAAAAAGTGATGAGCCTCACTATTGCAGCAAGGATGATGTAATTCCTAGGGCTACCAACTTTACTTTATCAACCTGAGGTTTTGTACAAACTTGGAGGTGACAATGCTATATACACATGAGATGCAACATTCTACTCATGTCACTTCTCAACTAGGGTGCTAGACCACTAGGGTTCCAGACCGGTCTTCTATTGACTAGAAGGAGTCTGATTACTGACAGTGAATGTAAATCTAGTTCTAATGCAAGAAATTAAATGCTTACCTTTTTAGGAAATGAAATTTACTGAATGGTAAATGCTATGAAATTCCATAAATCATCTAGCTAGGAAATGACACAAATTACTTATAGAAAAGAACTATGCTAACCTTGCAATTTATCCTCTAGCTATTAGGACTATTTGGAAATGGAAAGTTGTTCTATCATTGTAGGACTCATACATACATGCACTAACTATCTCATTTTACATTTGCAAAAAAAGAATATTTTAATTGCTAAATTTAGAAATGTAAATGCTATGATATTATGTCTAATCTTGCAAAGGGAGAAGGCATGGGATATTTGATCTTAGGTGCCACTGATGGGCATGGAATCCAATATGAGGGCCTAACCTGCTCTTATACTACCATCTTTTGTCAAAACAAGGTCAAACAAGATGCTACAGGAGATCCTATAGTTGCTACAGGAAGTTAACTGAAGGGCTTAAGGGGGAAAGAAAAGTGAGATGAGGTGCTGGAGAGATGTATGATGGTGATATAAGGTGTAGGGAAGGTGCACATTACCTAAGACTAAGCCCAACACTCCAAGGAGGTTTGATTTGTGTAAGGTGGCTTGCTCATGGTGGCTGCAAAATAGAGGTTCGGACTATGGGCTGGTATGCCTTGGTAGAAGGTGGAGAGGACCTAGGTGATTCTGGTTAGATGAGTTCCTCCATGCAGATCAATAATCCCTGCAACAAAACCTGTTTTTCTTTTCGTTTATGCATCACTACATGTCAACATGGAAAAACAAGAATTGAACTTGAGAAATCTGATCTTTCTATTGTTAAGGACTAGATCTATGAAATGGAATGCCTTTTAAGCTACATAAAATTTAAGATAACAACGACAAATGCTTCTAAGAAATCATAAATAGGGATCTAGCTAAGAATGAACCCTAAGTTATGCAATGACCAAAAGACAAACTTTGTTTTTGGGGTTGTGAGAGTGGGCCCCCTAATCATGATCCCATGAGGGAGATGAGATAGAGGCCACTTTCACAATATTTTTTGAAGTACTTTCCTTCACCACTACACCACTGATCTACCTCTTCAAACTAATGGAAAAATAGGCTAAGCAACAATTCAAATACTTGTTAAGCTAAACAAAACATAAATAAACTTCAACAACTAACTATCATTTTAATCTAAGAATACAGATAAAAAAAGAGAAACTTATGATGCTAGGGTTGGGCCCTAACCCAAGAGCTTCAGCCCTCTGAGTCAACTCAGTGCTGGATCAAGGTAGAATTTCTCATTATCATCAAAATGTCAAATACAAAATAACAATAATAGTCACAATGTTTTTGCTCAAAATGGCCTCTTGGCTACAACAAAAAATTGAATCCGAATGAGTACCTGACTCTCTTATTTATACAAAACTGGAGCTCCCAACAACTCCCTATAAAATAGGGAGACTTGGCTCCCTAACTCGAGAATGACTCTTTCTTAACTGTCACTAGATTGGTTGCCAATGGACTTGACTTTCTTGGCTACTAGTAACTCTGAGTTGATGAGATATGGTGGTGGAATCTTCGAATGATTTGAGGAGTTAAGGAGGGAGACCAATCTCCTAAAATCTCTCTTTCTTTCCCACTTCGAGTTCCTGCACTTAAGTTAACCCAAAATCGCTCCAATTCCTGCATTTAATACATATTAGGCCACATGACATAGTAACTCACCTTCACCCTTCTCACTAAATAACATATAACAAAATATGTAAAAAAAAATGTGTGAAAAGTCAATTTTAATAAGCTGGAGAGTGGCATTGTGACCCATATAGTTTACCTATTGATGAGCCTCATCACTCGTCATTAAAGTACCTCGCTATTGAGAGGTCAATTATTTAAATTGACTTTATAGGAATATATGCATCATCAAATCTATTTTCAGGTGCACATTAATTGAGTTGAAGATCTTAGTTGACCTAGGACCTTAGTTGTTTTAGCCTATATGATCTTCAAAATTCTATCTTCTTGCAAATTTGAAATAAAAATGTCCAAAAAAGTAATTTCTCACATAAATACAAGAGGTCATATTTACATTTGTTCAACTACCTGCCCACCATTTTTAGAAACAAAGGAGAGGAACGTGAGCAATAGGGGGAGAAAAGAGAGGGTCTATATAATTTTGATTTTTCTATTATGTTATATCTATGTTCATTATTAGTGCATTTTTGTTAGCAATTATAAACAAGCTACAATCTAAGGTCCAACATTAGCGTGGAAGCAAACGTGCTTCCCTCGACATTTAATTTTTTGTGTATTTTCTTCATATATGTATTTCTTTGGAATGTCTCAATGACTACCACTTCTATAATCGTAGAAACCCTTTAGACATCTAAGTGCGGAGCCATTAAAGGCTTTGAAGATCTAGCGTTTCATACAAACTAAATTTAAATTGTTTTGAACAACATACCATCTTCAAAAAATCATGCTTATATGAAGCGAGGGTAAATGGTAAACGATTTGGGTTAACTTTGGTTGTACATAAATGTCTATCAATGAATAAGTCCTTCTTAGAGCATACCTGAAGTTGTCTTTCTCTATGAATATTATTTTTCTTTCTCATCCACTTTTATTAGTTTATAAGCATGTTTCAGTATTCTTTTTGCATGTTCAATTATTGTACATATTCATGACTTATTTACTAATTATGATTAATTTCCATATACTTATAGTTCATGGGGTTTATGAATATATTCACAAATTTAATTATTCGTTTTAAACTTTGGTTTGCTTCTACACATAGAATCTATTTTTGCATCTTATTTTATATTCAAACTATCATTATGTATTTTCCATCTTATTTTCTTAAAAAAAAAATAGAATTTATTTTAATTAATTGAAAATTATTATGATATTTCATGCATTTCTAGTTCATTTATGCGCTAAAATTTCAAGGTTAGGATAGTAATTTAATTAAACAATGCAAGGCAAATAATTATTGATTTAATGTACACAATACAATTTATACACACACAAAACTATATGATTAGTACCCTTCAAGGGAAGGACTTTGTTGACCTATCTAATTAATTAATCTAACCACGTAGTTACTAAGTTTAGGGATTAAAATTTAACCTAGGTTTCCATGTTTGTTTTTACACTTGAGGGCACTTCAAGGGTGTTTTTAATGTTGTTATTGATTCTCATTTTGAGCACTTCCCCCTGATTCAAAGATGGTATCCAATATAAAGCAAGTAATGTAGACTTGGTGCACTTGACCCCAAGGTAATCAAACTAATGGCTTGCAAAACATTCTCAATTAATGAAAACATATTAGAAAAATGTAACCAATTGATTTGGTTAATGCTTAAGGATTGGGATCATCTTTTTGACTTAAACTAATTCAAAATAAATATATCACCTTAAAAAATAATATAAAATTATTATCTACACATTGACTTAAACTTCATATCTTTATTTAGACTATAACTTTACTTTGCCATGCTTTGAACGTAGTGGTAATAAATTACATATTACATTCAAATTAATAAATCAACTAAAACATTAAATGATAATGTTTCAAACCAAAAATTATATAATTCCCATCATTTATAAATTGTGCACCCATAGTGTCACCTCCACTTCCACCCTGATCCAAGTGGATGTTGGTGGCCACCCACCTATCCCATTTGGACCCCCGCAACTGTCTCTTTCAGTTTTTTAATTTCCGTAATTGTAGCACAATTTACTATTTTTAGCAGTTTTTTCGGGTCCTGAACTTCCGGAGCCGTTTTGAGACCCTAAACGACGTTTTTTGGGAAATCTGGGGGCAACATGGATCCATGGACTAGTGTTTCTTTTCTCGAAGTGGTAGTTCTCGTATAGATCTTTCTAACGAGCTATCGTACGTGTCAAACGGAGATCGTATGCGAAAGTTACGACCCTGGGAAATTGATGTACCAATTTACCCAAATGGGGCCCACAATTTGGCGTTTCATCTTCTAAGGTTAGGTTTTGGGATATGAAGGGTTTTCCATTGTTTCTAAATAATAAATAGGCCTTCGAGTTTCATTGTAACACAATTCAGAGGCATGTAGCTTCCACATCTCTTCTCAGAGATAAGCTATCATCGCCCTAGCTGGTTTATTTCCAACTATATTTGTAAGCATGTTTTCAGTTTTTTCCATTAATGAAATGAAGTATTATTTCTGCTGCATCTTTGTGTATATGGTTATCTCTATAATTTTTTGCATTCCCGCTCAAGATCCGGATCAGTGGTATCAGAGTGGTCTACTTTTTTCTCTGTTTTTCTTTGCATGTCCCCAACGAGGTCGGGATGTAAGGAGTTAGGGCCTGAACTGGTCGAAC
>APFE031604313.1:108239-137873 GCA_000404065.3 Pinus taeda | reverse complement strand
AAACAAGAGCGTGTTCGAAGGCTACCTGGCGTATCTTCAGACTCCGTCTAAGACTTATGAAATAACACGTCAATGAGCAAACGATAAGTTTGTTCTCCCCAGCAAAGTCGCCAGTATGTTAGCGTTTGACATTTCACCTCAGGCTGAAAAAGGCAAACCTCAAGGCAACATCAAACCTTTTAGCCTCGTAGCTAGCCCTACGGGGCAGGAGAAGGCTCTCTCCGGTCTATCTCGTAAAATATTCAATGGATGAGATGAGCAATAAGGTAACACTGATATTAGGCTAGTAAACTAATTAGAAGGATTGATTTTGAAATTTTTAGGTTTTTGGTGGCAAATTGAGGAAGTGGCAATTTTGGGTGCGGGGATTTGACACAGTTTCTGCAGGGGGTTCTTTGGGGCGAGATAGGAGACCGTATTGATGCCTTAAGCTGAGGGGAATGGATGAGAAAGACAGGTGAGGAGCTAAGGAGGGCAAACAATAACTTTGAATCCTCCCTAAACAGTAGAAAATATTGAAATTAAACAAACTTAAAAGCAAAGCATGACAGTCATGAATTCTTACTTTAACACTTCATTTGTTTAATATGCAGAAGGAAAAGAAAGGAAATGATTTCACATAAAACACTTACAGGTACATAGAGAAACACACCATCAATACATGTAACAACAAGAATCCCAAAAAGGACTGCAAAACCCTGGTCTTCCTTAGCCAAAAATTGCAGAGATATAGTGAAATAATACAATGATAGCTTCTCCCTCAAGAGTCCAACCATGAAAATGAGTGTGACAGTACATAATATAGATGATCTAACCTCTTTCCCTGCCTCTAGGAGTCGAGCTCACTATCCTAGGAGCAGTTTGAACAACTTCTAAACTAAGCACTACAAAATAGGCAGTGAAAACAACTTGCCTCTATAAACTTGGAAATCAGTTCATGCATTCAATTTTTACCCTTTACATGAGTGAATCTTCTAGAAGTGTTAAAAAAGAGTATAATTGTCTTAGAGTTGCCATAATTACATCAAAGATAATCATATTTCACCCCAAAAAGTCAAACTGGAGCCAAACTGCGTTTTCTGGGCTGAACTGGTCAAATCTGGCAAAATTTCCTCAACGGGTCGCACACATTTTCTCAACGGGTCTCACACTTTTGCAGCTCTGTTTGGAGGCCTTCCCGGTATCAGAATTGGGTGCAGGATAGCTTGTTGGAAAGTTCTGCGAGTCTACTTTCCAACCCAACTGGAATTTTTGAATTTGGAGGTCATTTGCCCTGTCAAAACTTAATTATCCCAAGACTGGTTTCTGCAACTCAAAAAAGGGGCAGAAAGTCAAATTTTGCATGAATTTTGACCTTTTGGAGGCCCAGAACTTGATGAAATTTCTTACTAATGGATGAGCAAGTGTAACTTTTCATGCCAAATCCAAAAATGCTGAGTTTTTGCCAAACGGAGCTACAATGACAAAGGGTCTTTCCGGGGGCGAGACCCGTTGAGAAGCCAAAACCTGTAAATTTCCAAAAAAAATTCCAAAATTACCCAAAATTCTCAAAAAATTTTGGGATTTGTGCTGTAGCTAATGCTAGTGAGTGCCATGATATTTGAGGGATGCCTCCGCCAAGATACAGAGTGGATTGGTCCTTTTCTTCCGCCTAAGAGCCTCGGACCACCTTCTTTGGAACATTTTCATTCTGACCTTGCATACATGCATCCTTGCCCAATAGTGAGTCTTCATGTTTCTCAGCAGCTTGTTATTTCGATTGGCCTTAACTAAGAGCTTTTTCAAATGAGCATTATCCCAAATAAGCATAGATGCTCAATCTATGGGTCTCAAGTCACCGGGTCTCTTGCGAGCCAATTCCCGGTCTTCACGAATCTTTTGCAGCTCATATAACTTGTGCTCATCCTCCAGTTGTTTGTTTCGCTGCTCTAGATAATTAATAATCCACTTTGCCATCAATAATTTCGTTTGCAGCGATTGAATCTCGGTGGTTTTCTCTCGGATGATATCCTTGAGCTCTATGCTAGGAGAACCGGCGTCAAGATCAATAACCAGATCGCCTGACAATCTCTCCTCGATCATGGGCTGCTTGCCCCTCTCTAGTACCTGTGCTGGTGAAGAAAGCGAGGCCCCTTCCACCTGACGTGGAGATAACACTCGCTGTGATGACGATGAAGGCGAGACCCCTTCCACCTACTGTGGAGATAGTACTCGTCTGGCTGCTGCAAATAAGGCCCTTGGGCCTCTCTGATAAGTGACCAAAGGAGTGGAACTAACATGTCGGGTGACAGGAGCATCAGGCTGCTGAGATGGTCCTCCCACCTCATGAATGACCTCCTGATGTGGCTGATGTAGCACTGTGAAAAACTCACGGGAGATGAACTCCTCCCATGAAATGCCCTGCTGAGTCAACTGATATGAGACTATAAGCTGAATCAAACCATAATGGTATAGGCTCCTGTACTGCTGAGCTGGGGTCTTCTTCTGCAACTTGGGCACCATCCTCCGAATGTTTTGAAATAAGAAAATTGGGATGTTCATCATCCTCACTCAGGTGAAATGCATCAAAAGGCGAATATTATAGGAGTACACCTGTGTAAATCTGCCCTCACAAGTAAAATAACGCATAATAAGCCTCATGATGGGAGCATACTCACTCCAGAGAAATATGAATGGAAAAACACCTGTCAAAAATTCCACAGATGATGGCCGGACATATGGCTCAAAATGAACAAAATCTAGCAATCTGCGATTAGGCCACACCTCACCCACATTTGGTATCCCTGTAGCCTGTGAGATCACCTCAGGAGTCAATGTGAATTTCACCCCTGCCAGAGTGACATGTCCATCACGGAGGTGCGAGACAAACAAGCGGGCCAACTCTCTATGATGTTGAATCTGAGAAATTCTCACACAGAAATCATAACAAGACATATATTGAAAACAACTCACTGCCATGGGGCAGGCTTGTAATTTTGCCAGAGAGGTGGGCTCCTCTCGCTTATGATGTCCACCCTTACGAGGCCTCCTCTCCTCTGTAGATGATGAATGGTCATCACTTTGCTCATAAGGCTCGGCTTCTGACATGGTTATTGGAGCAAAGTGGACAAAATGAAAGACAAATGGAACTGCTGTTTCTGCCTGCAAAAACGCTGAACTTTATGTTGTTTCAAGGGGAAAAACATGAGGGGAATGTTAGGGGAGGGAATTTCTTAACAAGGAATGGGAAAAATATGAAAATAATCAGGGAATTTCAAGGGAGATTTAGCAAATGATCATGCTTATAGGGACACATATTTGTAAAAGGGAAATCATTTGCAAAGATTATTTCATATGAAAAACATGCATGGAAATGAACATGGGAACATATGTACATATTTAATAGGGAAATAGGGAAATCATGCACAAAACATGCTGACAATTTACCAACATTTTTGTTATTTACACATGCATATGGTAGAGGGGAATTAGGGTTTTCATTTTTTGTGATTTGATGCTTTGGGAGAGGGGTAGGGTTTTCATTTTTGTGTTTTAGGGATGGGAAGGGGATTTGTATTTTATTTATAAAATGATGATGGGGAAAGAAATGTACATATGAGTGTGGGAAAAAGGGAAGGGAAGGAAACCAATTAAAGGAAAAAACAGCTTGAAATACCATAAACCCTAGCACAGTTTGCTCATTAATATTGCAGCCATATAAGTCTATTCATTTGCAAGATTTGAGGTTAAAATCATAGCATGAGAGCTTACATCCATCACCAACCACAAAAAATGATGTGTAAAGAGCCTACCTCGAACAAATTCGATGACTTGGAGGAAGATTGGGCAATTGTTTTGAAGTTTGCAGCAAGACAGCTCAACGGGTCTCGCAGGCCGCTCAACGGGTCTCACACCGCCCAACGGGTCTCGCGGCCTCTCAACGGGTCTCGCACTACTCTGCTGCCCGAAATCGCTACAATTATACTCCTTTCGCCTATCACTCTCTCAAACTCTCTCTTGCAAGCTTTCAAATGCACAATGAGAGTGAAAGGAGGGAACATATTCTTTTATAAACTTCATTTGAAAAAATTTCATCCATAAACCCACTTTATAAGGTTTCTTTGACACTTTTTTTAAAAATACTGATTTTGGTTTCCTTTATCCTGAATTTGACTTTTTGAGTGCTCTGACATGATTCCTTTTGCAGGTAGATCATCTGAAGGACCTTGGTAAGGGGACCAGGGTTGTAGTTTGTCTTTTTGAAGACTTTGAAATTTCATCATTTATTTACAAAACTGAGAAAATGACCTTGGGCTTTAAAAACAGAGTTTTTAAATCGAAGGTAAAAATTGTCTGTACAAGATAAAAATATTGAAGAAACATGTTAACTAACCTCTCTCTGGCTTGCTGAGTACTCATGGATTTTCAGAGACATGACCTTGCAGAGACAAATGACCAAAACCCTAGACCTAGGAATTTGACAATAAGACACATCAAGACAAGCTTGAAAAACTATAATAACTGATATGACCTGATCCAGCAAAGCCAAGAGGGGCATAAAGACCAGCTCCTCCATCAGGTTTATGGCATGCCTAACGGGATGCAAAATTTGACACTGATGAGACACCTACTAATGCAAATGCAAAGATTTTTTTGATCACTGATGGAGGGCTTTCAAGACCGACACTAACACCAACCATATTGGATAAACAAAGTCAAGGATGAAAGGAAGAAGGATGAAGAAGTGTGGCCACTCATTCAAAAGTTGCAGAAGATCCCAGTTCAAACAATATTGCCAAAACTTGACGAGGAAGGAAAAATCATATTGGAGCTTGGAGTAGTCATAGAAAAAAGAACCCAATAGCTTTGAAATCGATCAATTTCAGAGTATCTCATCAAGCAGAAGAACTTACCCGTTGAAGATTCCACATGGGAGGACAAGAATTTTATACAAAAGCATCAAGAACTACTTTGAGGACAACACTTTTTGAAGGATATTGGCATGTTAGGTCCCTATACTACTAGTGTAACCCCTTATTGTTATTAGGTTTCCCCCTCGAAGAGGCTGAATTCTAAGGCATTTATCTTTCTTTTCTATCTTTTTCTGAGTTGGTTTCATAACAATAAGCTATATGCCTTTGACGATGATGGTTCAAAGTCAACAACTAGTGATGTTTTTGTGACGACTATTGTTCATGTCTTTATATTGATTACGGACTATAAATAATAGCGTAGAAAAACTAAGCCCAACCTATAATTAATTTAATTAAAAATTAAATAAATAAAACAAAACAAAATATATTTAATTCAAATTCTCCTAAATTATACAATAATGTTTACTCCATCCAACATATTCCTTTCTTTATTTTATTGGATTTCTTCCCTTAAGAATTATGTGCTTTACCTTACTATAGTCACTGTTTTCGATGCCCCACACAATGGGTCATGTCTGAAAATGAGAATGGGTATAGATTGACCTGTACATGAGATGTAAGCAACATGGGGCAAGGATTTGTGTGAGCACCTTGTTGTACACTCGTAAATGTCATCGTAGAGTGCATAGAATCTATTAATGTCATTGTAGTGTATAAAGTTTTCTAAATTTGGCATATTTCAGATTTAGTGGAATTGATGTATTTTAGAGCGATATTTGATATTTCATCTTTGTGTATTTAAACATTGTTTGTCTATAACAGTATGTAAAACAACCAACTGAAAATTCATAAATACCACTGCATAGTGTTTGCAAGCCATTGTGTCTAGAATACCCCAAGTCCAACAATCTCGCCGTAACTGCAAGTTGTAAAATGGTCATTGCTTAAACCAACAACAAACATGTGATATGAATAAATTATAATAATATATCATAGAGTTGTTAATGAGCCATAATGATCTCTTGACCACAAAAGTGAGTGGGCTCTCTATTGATTCAAAACCTCTATCTAGTAAACTAGAAGAAACAAAGCCCCTTGTTTACCCACTATTTGGACAAGGTTGGGAAAGGTACCTCCCATCTAGTATGCCATTTTCGTGCAGGATAAATACTAAAATATCATACGAATAGGTTTGAAGATAGATTTTACCCTCCATACACTAGGTTCATGTAGTCTAATCTCTCAGTCTATACACACGAACATAGGAGAATATCCTATTTATATACACCATGGTAAAAAGTCGAATTGAATAGACACCTATGCAACATCTACACTAGGTTAACATCGATAGATTTACCTCATACGACAAAATCACTAAGCTCTCAAGTTATATGGGTTTTCTCTAATCTATTGCACATATTAGTATATAAGAGTTTGAAAAATGTATAACATATTCATTCAATTTCTTAAAATGATAATTATGGCTAAGTGGTGGTCATACCATATCCTTTCTACATTTTGGATTAATTCACTACATGTTTCATGGTGGATTTGGGAATATATTGTTTGTGGAAGGGAGGAAGGTAGTCATTATTCCACCCCTCTATAATCTTTAGTCATTTAAGGTGATCTCACATTAGTTTGGTACTATAATAATGGGGTTTGGATCAACTGGTGGAGTCAGGTATTTGTACATCAAATGAAAGTGAAGTTCAGGTCATTGAATAAGAAATTAGGATGTTGTATGACGACCCTTTGTCTCATCTTGTGTGTGTTTCAGTAGGTGGAGCATGGGAATGTGACTCTAGCTCATGACTTGAAAACAAGCCTCTTCAAGTGGGAAACCTCACATCACATAAATGAACAATTCTTGGATGATACAAATGACAAGACCTCCTTGGTATATATAGGATTCTTAAGGGTCACAATATAATCGGGGCCTACATAATAATAATAATGTAAGGGCACAAAGATAACAATAATGGGCTTCTATTCTGCACAACCCTAGCAATATGGGAGCTACATGGGGCACACCAATAATAATATGAGGGATACACTAGTATTATAGGGACACAATATGGGGGCTACATGGGGCACAAAAATAACAATATGGGGAATACACTAGTATTATAGGGACACAATATGAGGGCTACACTAGTATTATAGGGATCTAACATGCCTCTCTCCTTAAAAAAAGTGTTTTCCTTAATGCTTGATTAGTTCAGGATGCTTCTGTCTAAAATATCTATCCTCCCATGTGGAATCTTTAGTAGGTAAGTTCTTCCACTAAATGAGATACTCTAAAATTGATTTATTATCTAGCGGTCATGCTCTTGTTTCCATGACTACTTCAAGATACAATATGATTTTTCCTTCCTTGTCAAGTTTTAGCAATATTGTTTGAACTGGAATCTTGTCACTTGTAACCTTCTTTAAGCATGATTAAACATGGAAAACTAGGCGTACCTAGGAAGATATAGGAAGCTCCAATTTGTATGCCATAGTACCAATCATTTGCAACACCTTGTAAGGACCATAATACTTGGGTGATAATTTATTATCCTTCTTAGCTCGCTTGAGGGACATCTTTTTTATATGGTTATAGCCATAAAAATACCCATTCACCTATTTTAAAACTTCTTTCATTGTGATGCTAATCTACCTATTATTTCATTCAATTCTATGCTAGAGTTAGGTTATCCTTTAAGAGTTGGAGAACTTGTTGATGCTCGATGTGATCTTCAATTGCACTAACCTTAGAATTTTCTCTTAAAGATAATGTTATAGATAATGGCTGATATCCATAAAGTGCCATAAATGGGGTCATTTTTTTCCACGGTATGGAAGGAAATGTTATACCATCATTCTTCCATAGGTAACCACTTGACGCATTATGTTTGTTTATCAGATGCAAATCAATGAAGATGTCATTCCTAGCATTTGTTCACTATCTCAATTTGCTTATTAGATTGAGGATGATAAGATGAGCTATGAGCTTATTGAGTACCAAGACAAGAAAATAATTTTTCCCAAAATTTTCCAGTGAAAATGGGATCTCTGTCACTTACAATAATCTTTGGGTTTCCATGTATCTTTTGAACTATTTCCATAAATGTAGTAGAAATTGTACTAGCTTTGAAAGGATGAGATAATGCACAAAAGTGTGCATACTTGGTAAATCTATCAACTACCACCACGATGACACTCTTTTCTTCAGACTTGGGTAAACATGTGATAAAATCCATTGAGACCTCCTCCCAAAGCTAACTTGGAATGTATGAAAGTTGTAACAAACTTGTGATTTTAATCATATCAACTTTTTCTTTCTGGAAAGTCAAACATTTTGCCACAAGATTTTGAATATCATATTTAAGGCCATCCCAAAAATTTCCTTTTTGACCCTGTGGTAAGTTTTTAAACATCCTAACTGCCCTCCCAAAGGAGAGGTGTTTAATTCCAAAAGAATCTTTTGTTTGAGTTGGTAATTCTTACATAGATATAAGCAATATTTGTACCATAATGAATCCTTTTTCCATATAAGTGTATTAGATGTGCTGGGATATTGCTGCAAATTTCGAATGAGTGTCCACACATCTTCATCATTATTCCATTCATCCCTTGCTTCAATTATCCAATGAAGTTGGATAATAGAAATGACACAAAAAAATTCTTCCACATCCCCATCCCTTCTTGATAACGCATTTACAACAACATTTTAGTTCCCTTTTTTGTAGATGATTTCAAAGTCATAACCCATCATCTTTGTGACCCATTTTTTCTACCATTATGAAGATAATATTTGTTCCAAAAAGTATTTAAGAATATCATGATTTTGTTTTTTCCTTGAAGTGTCTTCCCATTAGGTAAGGGCACCATTTCCTAAGGGCATGTAGTATTGGCAACATTTCCTTCTAATAAATAGGTTTTTTTAAATGATTTCCCTTGATTGGATGACTTTAAAAAGAAATGGGTCTTGCTTCTTGTATTAAAATAGCACCTATTCCATTTCCTAAGACATCATATTTGACAATAAAGGTTTTTGTAAAGTTTGGTGTAGCTAAGGCTAGAGCTTGGCACATTGCCTCTTTAAGATGTTCAAAATCCTTAGTCGCTTGTGGAGTCCAAAAAAATGAGTCTTTCTTCAGTAATGTTATTAGAGGTGGTGTTATTTTTCCATAGTTCTTAATAAACTTATGATAATATCCTATCAACTTGAGAAATCCTTGAAGATCTTTAGGGTTGTCGATATTTTCCATTCCTTTATGTCTTTAATTTTGTTAGGGTCTTCCTTAAAACCCTCATGAGATAAAATATGACCCAAATATCCCACCTCCTATACTCCAAATAAACATTTGGAGGATTTTTCATACAATTGTTTCTCCTCCAATAGTTTGTGTAGCTTATCAACATGTTGAAGATGATCTTTCCAAGACTTGTTGTAGTTTAGTATATCATCAAAAAGTACTAACAAATTTTTTCTAAGAAATGGTTTGAAAGTGGAATTCATCAAACATTGAAATGTGGAAGTTGCATTAGTAAGGCCAAAAGGCATAAAAAAAATCATAATGACCTTCATGAGTTCTGAATGTTGCTTTTGAAATGCCTTTTGTATTCATTCTAATTTGATGAATCCAGAATGAATACCCAAATTGGTGAAGTAAATTTCTCCATGTAATTCATCCAAAAATTCATCAATGACATGAATGGGAAATTGATCTTTAATAGTGAGGCTATTGAGTTCTCTATAATCTGGACATATATGCCATGATCCATCCTTCTTATGCACCAATAATACTAGAGAAGAGAAATAACTTTGGCTAGGTTGAATTATACCTGCCTCTAGCATTTCTACAATTGTATGTTTAATTTCATTCTTTTGGGCATAGGGATATTTGTAAGGTTTGATGCTTGGTGAAACACTTTCAGGAATCAAGTGAATAACACGATCATGATCATGAATAGGTGGGAGACTTTTGAGAGTCTTTAGTACATTGGAATGATTTTGCAAGGCTCTTTGGAGATATATAGAAATGGGTGATTTCAATGTTTGAGCATACTTGTGCAATTACGTCTTGTTGTCCTTTCTTAAAAATCTTTGACATGCCATTAGAGCTGATTATCTTCCCTGGTTTCATTGTAATTGTTGGGCATCATATCCCCTGCAACATGTTTTGGGGCTCAAAGCCCAAGTTTTAGTCAAGTATATTGTAAAGACATTGCTAAGTAAGGGCGCGGAGCGTGAAACATATGATTCAGTCATAAGGTAGTCCACCCTAAGTTATGTAAAATAGTATGATGTAATGTCGGCCTACCCATGGTCTACGGACCATGGGATTGTATAAATAGAGTGAGGCTCTAAGTTGTAAAGATAGTGGATGATAGAGAGGAAAAAAAAGGAATGGTTCAAGCTTAGAGTAGAATTCTAAGTGTCTTGGGTTGTAGTAGTAGGAAGAGGCTCTGCAGCTGAGTGCGTAAAATCCTAGTAGAGTCCGTAGCTGAGTGCGCAAGGCGGAGTCGAGTCCGTGATAGGGACAGAAAGCTAATAAAGAGAATTTTATCTTAATTTTGTGCATCTACTCTTGAATCATTATTCTGTTTTTATGTATTACTTTTACTCTGTTTATTTACTGCACGCAGTTGAATGAATGCTTGTATGGTTTAGAATACTTATATATGAAAATAATCTAATTAATCAGCTAACACTACATAATTAGGAATGACTTGGGTAAATAACAAGGATCACGCTGCGAATAGGACTGCACGAAGACAGCATCGCAGGCCGCAAGGTGCCCACTGGTGCGTGTAGCACAGTGAACGTGAAGGTTGGACCGTGTACCAATCCCAACATATCAGACATCCCCAGGGTGCAGAAACCTGGTTCTAGAACCCTCCCATACTACTTCGGTTGAGACCTCAGTCCGCGCTCCTCAGACTGTTGCTGAAAGGGCCAGTAGTACTGGCATTTTCTTGGCTAAATCACCTTTGAACCTGGGTCAAGCCCCACTAAGCCAACAAATGTTTCCGTTGCTGGGACCGAGACCTGCATAAGGGATGTCTGATGTCGTGCCATTGGAACCCAACAAAGAAATAAATTGAAGAGTGGTTGGAGCGCTACTTGTATACGGAAATCCATGAAATTTTCTTTGCACCATTTCCTTCTGAGCTATATGAGTGGATCGCGAAGTTAGCAGACAGCCAGGGAAGGTGTATGCTCGACAAACCAATAGTGTGGTCTCAGGAATTAGTGTGCAGACTAGAGGCGTCAGAAGATAATATTGTGTGAGTTGTGGACATTTGCTCGACCGGATAATAGGAGGATTTATCACTTAGTTTGTGGTAGACAAGATCGTGAGCTACAGTGAGGCAGAACGACGTTTTCTCAAAGGACTGTGAGGTAAGTATATTAAATCTTTGAACACTTGGATTAAGATGCTATTGTGTGAAAAGCGGGTTATGCGAATAAATTAATGTTTGGAATGACGCGGAGTGGGAAGATCTACAAAAGCGAAAGTAGTGAGGAATTAGAAAACAGTCCCTTAATTTCACCCTCGTGGGAAAGCGAGGAAGAGCTCATGAAGGTTTCTCTGAGAAGCGCGGTCAGTTTGATAAGGCAACGAATTTTTCGTTTACCACCTCCACCCACACCGCCACCCGTTTCACCCCCTTCACCTTCATCTCCACCCAATCCACCTTCGCCACCTCCACAGTTCAGTATGGCGAGTATGATCAAACTACCAGTAATCAGAGGAGTGGGGTATAAAGATCCAAACCAATTATGGTTCGTTAAGCACGGTATGGGAAGCACAAGGTGTCATGGATGACAATATTAAGAAAGACATGCTGGTAAGCATGCTGCAGGATCGTGCACTAACATGATATATCAAGCATTCTAATGACCACCCAAACACAGGAATTACAGAAATCCAGGCGGCGTTGAATAGGGAATTTAGCAGGCCAAAGTCATAAACACAATCAATCATCAGGTTTAAAGAGATCATGATGCTCCCGAGTGAGACCCCCTGGGATCTAGATCAATGGCTGAAGAGTACGATCTGTGAAGCCAATATGACGTTGAAGGATGGACAGCATCGCACATGGTTTTTAGCCTCTCTGACACTGCACTTGAGGATGGCGTTGTCACAGTAGAAACTTTCCATCTAGGCTGAAGCGTTGGATATGGAATGAGATTAATTGAGACCCCTATACAAGACCCTGGGTTGGGAGTCCAACAAATCCACGTGCAGCTACAGAATCTGTGTCTGGAGATGCAGAATTTGAAACAGGATAGGGCACCTCAGCTAGAGGCGCGCGAGGAAGTATGGTGCATAAAATGAAAAGGCCAAGGCCACGACAAAGATCATTGTCCAGTATTCATGAAATACTTAGTAGGAGAAGGATTGATGCCGTTGATCTGTCAAATAGGATGGAAACACACTACAGATAAATGTCACTTGTTGCTGAAGTATACACAGACATCCCAGCAATTGTTTTGTAATTTCTGCAGGTCGGTAGGCCATGATGAATGTACTTGCCGCAAATACGGACTAATGATGGACCAAACCCCTGCCTATAGGGTACAGAATGAAACGCGAGCCCTCGACCCAATTGCGGGGATGACACGCTCTAGATTTCAGGGGTCGCGGTCGAGGATGAGGTGGAATGGGACAAGGAAGGGGTCGCAGACAGCTAATCTATTACAATTGTGGAGGGCCAGGGCACTATGCCCATGATTGTACCAACCCAACAAGGATATCATGTTTGTATTGTACTCAGTTTGATCATGAGGCAAAAGACTGTCCTACGTTGATCACAAGGATGTGCGAAAAAGGGGTATTCTAGCCTCCTCTGACTTAAAATATACAAATGATGAGGTTTGAGCCGCATGAAGAAGACCCGAATGTAAACATGATGCTCAGAAGCGGTATGACCATGGGAGATGATAAGGGGAAGAACCCAGAAGAAAGTATGTGGGTTCACAAGGCTCCTACAAAGGAACCCGAGTTTGACTTAGAACGCGCAAAGGAGACATTCATGGAAGCTAAGAAGAGCTTCACAGAGGCCTCCATTTCAGGTAGTAAGGATCAACTAGAACCAAGAATGGATCCTTCAGTACTCACTACCTTTCTGGAGACATGCATGAAACTATTGCGCGACAAAAAAGTAGTTAAGGGACAATAGGAACTGATCACCAAGTGTGCGGAGTCAGGAGAACAGCGCATGGTCCAGAAACTAGGGAAGCATGCATTGCACACTGGAAGGGAAATGAGGTTGACCCATGTTACAATGGTCCCCTATTCAATTACGAATGGTGAACCAACAAAAGATTTTGCCCATGGGGAGATTGCAAGGGGTAACAACAAATATTGAGGGTGCGAGCGTGCAGGCGGATTTTGAAGTAATAGAGATTGTCGATGACAGTAACCCCTATCCCATGCTGTTAGGAATAGGCTGGGCCACCGATATGAATGGAGTCATAAATCTGAAAAAGCACAGAATGATCTTTGAGAAAATGTCACTACACGTAGTAGTACCACTGGATCCAGCCGAAGGAGCGCACTACACTGAACCAGTGCGTGACGATGATAGTGATGATTATCTTGATTGTATTTACAAGATAACGGCGCGAGACTAGGATTGGGTGAACCCGATTGCAGAAGGGAGAATATCATGGCAGCGTGAAAGCTCCTGCACTTTGGATTCAGATGAAGAAGTAGAGTGATGGCGGGAATCGGCTACACGAAGTAACAACACTTAATTGCAACATGATGGTTAGATCACTGTGTTGCATGACAACAGAGGCAAGGGAGTTGCCTACATATGATGGATTATCAGCAGTGGATGAATTTCTGAGCATATTTGAAAACGCAATACCAGAGCAGCAGCGATTCGATGCGCTAAAGTGGGCACTGCGTGCAACACCTGCACAATGGTGGGGTACGCATCAAGGAACTTTTGAAGATTGGCGCAAATGTAGAAGGATTATGCACCTACGTTTTGGAAAACCCTAGCTACGGATAAAAGTCAGTTAGCAGGGGTGGAACAACTTGCGCACCCACCTTTCTCGATGGGTACAGACATTTTCTATACAGCTCGCACAAGCACACCCCAACCCCAGAATAGAAAGTTGGAGCAAATTGAAGCAGGAGGAAAGGCGACACGCACTATAAATGTTCCATGTGGAAGCATTCAATAGGGTGTGCGGAGTCCTGAACAAGGTTCACCGGGTGAGATGAACTAATTGGGACCTGTGCGTGCCAATGGTTTGATGGGCCTATAGGACCATGTGCAAAAACCTAAGCGTGGAGATGATTCCAAAGATGTGGAATAGAGTCGAAACCATAATTTTGGAAGAAAGGAATCCTCCTGTAATAGCTCCCACTATTGGGATAGTATGCGAAGACCAAGACGAAGGAATCACATAGCTACGCGAGAACGAACATAAAAGGATTCAGGAAGCCATTCAGCGAGGGAACCTTAGACTTCACGAACTCGAAGAAGATCAGATACGATTGAGGAAGAAGAGCATGTTGATGGACGCTGAGATCAAAAAACGGGAAAATGAGATCGCGAAAGCATGTCTCATCGATAAACTAAGGATGACAAGGCAAGATACGGACAACCATACCACTGTATTAGAATATTGTCGTCGAGAATTTATGATTCTACTACCATGGCTGTGACCGCACCGCATAAGGTAAGACACGTGGTGTTGACTGTTGCAAGGGTAATTGAGTGCTCACGGGCTAGACTGGAAGGCGAATTGAAGTCTTGCACAGGTGGTGTGACCACCTAACTAGCCATAGGGAGCACAGTCCCAACGCTTTAGACAGTTGAAAGAGAGCGCTGGACTCTAATAGAGTTTGTTTGGGAACTCATGGTGAAGGAGGTGCATGCAGAATCAACATGGTACAAGGTTCGCGCCCGCACACGGGGGGCTGCGCTGCCATGTGGGTCAACTGGGAAGTAACCGTTGACATCACTGTTCATGACGAGATGTCCAATTTAAGGCAAAAGGGAGTGGGCAGTGGGCAATTAAGACACAAATTAAGAGCTAGATTGGGGACGATCTGTCGCCAAGAATGCATTAATGACACAGAAGTGGGGGGAATGGTCAAATTCAAATTCGAAAGATGCTATAAGACTCCCAATGCTAGCCACGAGACAACACTTTTTCGTTTGAGATTTGAGCTATTACAAAGAGCACAGAGTGTTGAGCGCCAAGAGGTATTTGAGCCCCCAAGTTTGCGAACAATCATACACAGTTTTAACAAGATGACAACTACTAGGAGAGGTGTGGATTTTTTAGAGAGTATTGCCAATGACGCCGCACAGAGCCCTATGGTGTAGGTGGGGGATGCGCTAGAAATTCCAAAATCACCTCGGACACCAAGGCCCAAGAAGGATAAACAGGCAACGGGACCAGTCCGCATGTCCCCGTGAAATCTGCGGTTTGGTAAAATTTCCATGGAAGAAAAGGGCAAGGCTTTCAACCTTGAGATAGATGATGACGAGGAGGACCTCCAGACTCTCGTAGATGAGATAGAGGCGGAGGAAGAAATGGAAGAAGACATCCAGTCAGTGCACGCTACAGCAAAACTGCCTGAGTACATTCCTTCACGGAAAGGGAAAGTTAAGGTACCCAAGGATTTTGATGCCACTAAGAGCACACTCCAAGACCTACTCCTCCCAGATGGAATTTTGTTTGAGGGCTCGGGCCTGGGCTACGTGCCCATAATGAAATTTGAAGACTAGGACCTCGCGGACAGCGAAAAGTTCCCACATTTACAGACTGATAACCTCATGAAACAAAGCAAGGAGAGGTTAGTTACAGTGCTAGAGCCATAAAAATGGTTGTGCGGTGTGGAGAAGGTCGGGCTACTCCACCTAGTATGGATTCCACATTTTCATCGTGCACCTATCACAATCTTTGTCATCAGGTAGCTACTTTGTCTGGTGCATGATGGGTACTTATGGCTAGAGGAGCCTATTCCCATCACGGCGGAGCTTATCCACAGGATTTCTCGGCTTCCTTGTAAGGGAAAGGACCCCGCAAAGATCGCTGGAAAAAGTGGAGATTTGGCACTTGGAGAGGCCATGAAGAAGAAGTATAAATTGGAAAAGCAGAAGAGAGGCTATGTAATCAGTAGCATTAAAGACAAAGGGGTGCGCATAACCACCCAACTGCTGGCCAGGAAGGTGATCAGAAAATGTCACGGAGACGAGGTACCAGCGTCATTCATTGTGCTGGTAGAACAATGCACAGAGGGGGTCCAATTCAACGAGGCCAAATTCCTCTGCGAAGAATTCCTAACCAATTGCAAGGAAGCTCAGGAGCAAGGAAGACCTTCCACTATGCGTGGTTTCTCTTGTCTATCTTACTGGTGATAGGGGAACTACCTATGGACAGTCAGTTCCCTCATATTGAACAGGACTTGCCAGAGGCTACAAAATATGTGTCGCTCTAGGTTGTGAAGGACACCACATGGATCTGTGAGACTAAGTTCTTCTGGGTGCTCATGGAGGTGAGCGTCTGTATGTGGATTAATAGAAGGTCGCGCCTACCCCCCATAGTGTACAACAGTCTGCAAAGCTTTGCAAACTTCAAGGCGGATATGCACAATGTGTATATCAAGGCACATAAGGATCTGACGTAGAACTAGACCAAGCTTCCTTTCATCACAATTGATGATGCCATCTTCTTCGTGCTCGACACATGGCCTCCCGAGTGGCGCGCCCTAGATCTAGTGGAACAGGATAGAACAGCGGTACAAAAGCAGAAGGATGCCACCAAGTTGCACATCACCCAACTGGACCAACAAAAGCACAATGAGTAGTTGGCCACGGAGGTAAGGGCTGCCCACGAGGTAGTAAAGGCAGCCGCAAAGCAAGCCAAGGCCATCAAAAAGCAGCAGCAGCATAGGCAATAGGGGAGATCATGACGTAGGAGGAAGGAGGCCCAAACTTGACCACAGGACAAGGAGCAGAGGACACAATAGAATGCGTGGACCCAAGCACAACATCTACACTACTGAAACGGTCACACGGTATGGAAAGAGCGGGCCCACGAAAGAAGACCAAGGCTTCCAAACTAGATAGTGAACCAATTACATTGATAGAGGGTGACCTCTACGACATAAGTGACACAGTTCGTGAGGTCACCAGGGAAGCACTCCAGGAAGCTATGAAGGAGCAACAAAATTTGTTGGGGACCCTCATTGTGTAGCTACAAGAAATTTTGGTGCAGCCCCCAGAGTGTTGTCGGAAGGAGCGCTAACAGCGGATAGCGAGGAGGACAGAGCCGTAGTGCGCAGTATCAAGGGACTTGGCCTAAACTTGGATGCCCTTCCGCGGGATACATTATATCAGCTACATGATGGAGTGACAGCAGAACATCACGCTAGGGACGGACGCGTAGTACAGGTGCTAAGCGAATGAAGAATCAACATTGAGCATTAGTCTACTGCGCAATGAAGTGCTTGTGCAAAATCAACAACTGGAACAAATGGTAGAGGAAGCATGTCGCCGCGTTCCAAAGCTAGAAATCATGACAGACCTACCAGTTGGAGTGCGAGTCCACAAATTAGCCAGTGGATTCCGCGAGGCAAAGGAGGAAACAACAAGGGTATAGATGGACCTCAACCTTCAGATTTCTGAGCTGCGATTAAAGGTGCAATCCTTTATGCCCCGGAAGTTAGGGAATAGCGCGCTGGCTGTTGGGTGTGGAGCCTGATTATCTTCTGTATTCAAAGGTCTCAGCCGGATGTATACCTCAGGAAGATTGTACACCCCTCCATGCAGGGGGGTGCGGGGGGGCTAATCCCCCCTGGTTGGGGGGTCCGATCCACCGGTGGGGGTTCGGGGGTAGTGCCCCCGAAGCTAAAAATATATGTAAAATTGCCTTGTAAAAGTCTAGTAATTTCTAGTCAATCTAGGCCGTTCATTAGGCAAATGATCTGACGATAGAAGTTATGTCTAGTTTAGGGTTTTTTTGCCCTAGAAGGCAACCCCTCACTATATATGAGGGAATTGTATTGTGTCTATGTATATCAGTATTCTAAGTAAGGAAGAGAGAGGAGATTGAGAGAGAAGAGGGTGTTACAGCGGATCTACTATAGGTTGTATCTCTTCAATTTGCTAGATAATATAAAAAGAAGGACTGGCTATTTCTCTGTGGACGTAGCCTAAACTGGGTGAACCACGTATATCTGTGTCTCTCTTGTTTTATGCGTTTTCTATGTTTATATTTCTACAATATTTTATGTGTTCCATTGCTCTGTAATATATAATTTTCTAACGCTAGCACTATTCAAAAAGGGCTGGAGGAAGTAAGACAAGCAGTACAGAACTGTACCGCTATGTTGGAAAAATCCTTCGTGATCCTCACTTCATTACAGGAGGAACCCAACATACAATGCCTTTTCATTCCACCCTGAATGCATTTTCCAATAAATTAGGTCCCCAAAGGAAACTATCATGTTAGATGTTATCCTTTAAAGTACATAGGAAGACATCAATCATATGCCCCTCTAGAATATTAGTTACCTTGATATTCAATCTTTGGAAGTCCTCAATGTGCTTTTCCATTGAACCCTTTATTTGAGATTTATCAATTGGCTAAAGAAGGTATTTCTCTTTGTATCATCATAATGTGCTATCATTTCTTCTGTAAAAATTGTCCAAGTGACAATTGATTTATAAGGATAAAGCCATTGATACCACACAAACTAATTGGGTTCTAAATATAAAGATGCAATGTGTACCTTTTGTGTGTGTGGCACATCATGCATATCAAAGAGTTGCTCCATTTGTAGTATCCATGTTACTGGATCCTTGCCATAAAAATTCCTCACATT
Organism: Pinus taeda; assembly: GCA_000404065.3. Taxonomy (NCBI): domain Eukaryota; kingdom Viridiplantae; phylum Streptophyta; class Pinopsida; order Pinales; family Pinaceae; genus Pinus; species Pinus taeda. Next base: position 119,167 of record APFE031604313.1, on the reverse strand, counting down.
GATCTTTGTAATATGGTTTATCTTCAGCCCTAACTTAGAGTCTCTGAAATAATGATTCTGATTCCTTTTGTTCTCATCATGAGTTTCATGGACTACGTTATCACCACTAGGAAGACTTTCTTGCAAAAAACTTTGTCAAACCTTCCTTCAACCCTTCCAACTTGACATTCATCATGGCTTCCATGTTTGATTTCAAACCATCCATGGGCCCTTTTAAACCATCAGGATTAATTTTCATCATCTCTTTCAATTCATTTTTGGTTACTCTTTGCAAGAGTGAAATTGGTTGCACTTGGTATTGTAATTTTGATATATCATGTTGAATTTATTCCTCTTCTTCATGTGTTATACTAGATATTTCAGTTGGCTTACTAGGTGTATCCATTCTTTTGTTTCGAGGCATTGTATAACAAAATAATGATATATATGCTCCAATATTGTCTTCGAATCACTTCAATCCAAATCTTTTAAAATTAAAAATAAAATAAAAAATACACATATTTTTATTACTTTTAGGAGCTCGATAATGAAACTATTGTATCTATGTAATTTCATCTCTCCAAAGTCAGAAATTTTGTTTCGTAGTACCACTCAGTGTCTTCTTTCCAACCCCACTAGTTAGGCCAAGATTGGATTCTTTGAGATAAATTTATGCAAATTTTTCCAAGATGACCTAATTATGGACCGATTCAGTAAAGAAAAATTGTATGGATGCCATGTGTCAGTGTTTTAACCTTCATCCCTATAAATGATACATGAGAAACTAGAGTCTATGCACTTTTAGTTACTTTTTAAGAAATTAAAATATGATGTACAAAGATAAAGTTATGGCAATTTTCCTCCAAACTCATGTTTGAGACAAATTTATGGAGGATGCATTAACCCTAACTTTCTTGGAGCATATCTCAAAAAATGTAGAGAAATAAGCCATGGAATTTTTACAATATGTTCATCAGGATTTTGGCTCCACATGGTCGAAATTTAAGCTTTTGAAGCATCACATAAAATATTTAAAACAAAATTTCCGAGATAACATGTTTGAAGAAGTGAAACACTAAATCCAAAGCTTTGATTCCAAATGTTATGTAACCAAATAGCCTCTTAGAGGGAGAAACCTCCTCTACATCACACAAATGAATAATTCTTAGATGATACAAATGACAAGACCTCCTTGGTATATATAGGATTTTAAAGGGTCACAATATAATTAGGGCCTACCTAACAACAATAATGTAAGGGGCACAAAATAACAACAGTGGGATTCTATTGGGCACAATAATAACCATATGGGGGCTACATGGTGCACAAAAATAAAAATATGGGGTACACTGGTATTATAGGGACACAATATGGGGGATACACTACTAATATAAGGATCTAATATGACTAGTTGTCACAAATTGGGAATTATATGTTGATTAGTGTGTATCTTCCACATAGTGAGGAGGTGCAATACCTTGTCAAATCTATTAAAGAGGTCTCATAATAGTTTGAATTTTTTATCTCCTATATTAAATAGTGGACTCTATATGCACATTTGGCAACATGTTGTGTTCTCCTTTCCTATGTTTATCTTTTTGGAAACATTCCCTATGTTAGAAAGGCATATAGAGGAAGGCATTTGGAATTTCAATATCCAAGAAGAAACAAATCAAAATTAAAAAGTGTGTTTCTTTAGGGTTTGAGAACTCAATTATTAAATGAATCAAAGGAACTCAATGCACACATTGGAATTTGAATCGCACAAGGTGTCGTTTCTTTCCCCTTGTCTCTTGATTTCTCTCCTTTATAATAAGTTGTGTAATTTGAGAGGTATACACTTTAGTTGTTGTATGAACTTATTGGTTTAATATCATCTCCCCCTCATGATTATATTTTGTATTAAGGTATAGGGGCCTCCTCTTTAGGCATCTACATCGCAATATAGCAAGATGGCGTGCCAATTCTTGTATTATTATCCATTTCAATTGTTTTTTCCAAGCATTGTTATACTGCAAATAGGGAACCTTTTGTAATAGGAAGAAATGAGAGTAAAAGTAAATATTTTCAAGTGGTTGAGAAAGCTTTAGCTAGTTGTAGTAGTTGTTCAATGAAGAAGGAAGAGGGTTTTAGGTCTTAAACTAAACCTCCTGTTGTGGTATTCAAAAACCACCCATTTGTTAATAATAGTAGTTAATGTTACATTAACTAAATGGGGACCCTTTAAAAATTTTCATTCAAAAAACAAAACTTAGCATTTAGTGATTTCTTTTATTTTTGAATAAAGCAAAAATAGCAATCAAGACCTTTTTGGGAACTAGTAAAGACTTACCTTTTCATATATAGTGCGTCTAAAAAACCCATTGAAGGACCTTTCTAGAAACCTCCAAAATCAAGCAAAGAATTTAAAATAAGGGCTCCATGGTCTAAATTATCATAAAATCCGACGAAAACAGAAGTCCTTAAACTTTTTAGGCTTAAGTAGTGCATCGCATAACATGATCCATAAATAGTTCTCTCTTAAATACCATATAGCAAGGTTTGCGAGTTGCGAAATCACGATGGCGCTTTGGCTTTTATCGCGTCACATTTTAGGTATTCAAGCAAACACTTTGCACTTACCATAAGCCGATATTGCGATATGAAATTTGCGCCTAGACCCACACCGTAAAGTATTAGTAGCAAATATTCCAAGTCTATCAAGTCTATTGCCTAGGATGAACTTAGTAATTAACCATATGTGAAACATCTAATGGAAAGCTCGCACATCTCATCTCGTAGACACATGACGGGAGGTAAGAATACTAAAAGGCACATCTTGTGATATTGCGATTTGCAATATTGCTTCACAAATTACACAATCGCTATCATCGCAGTATAATGGCTTGCCACCCTAGGAGCTTTCATCCTGTTTTTCGACGCAAACATTTATGAGCAATAAAGCTAAGGGATAATGAATCATTAGTGGGCATTAGTGGGAAATAACTGCATTTATGTGTGAAAATCCATTTAGCTTGATACGATATCTTGTTGCGTGCGTCCAAATAATGCTTCTTTTACCACCTTTACAAGCTATCTGCGCTATTTCATTTTTTCATTCATCTTTGAGTGTTTGATAGCTTTTGTTCTTCATTTCAGGAAAAACCTGTAGAGTAGAGCATTGAGAACAATGGGGAAGATAGGCAAGCTTGTAGCCTCTGAGAAGACATAGATGACTCCCCTGTTCACAAACACCACATGCAGTAGAGAGGGAGGAACCTTTACATGGGAGACTATGTACAACATACTGGAGGAGGAACAACCAAGGATTATGGAAACAAATGTTATAGTTGATGGTCGAGACTCCTCAGATGCATCCATGCTAGAGACGGCTTGCTCATTTTTGCACATCATAGCTGCCCGATCAATGATAAACCCTTATACCGATATGGTAAAATGGGTTATCGATGAAGCAGATATTTCAGATAGGAAATTCAGGACAAGAAGCCAAGGGGTCATCGGATCTTTTACCCCAGACAATTTACAGGTTATGTACTACCTACCAGAGCCACGGGTCATCTACAACATGTAATTCATAGAAAATTTTGTTAAAGAGAATAGAAACCCAGTGGATTGTACTCGTGCCTGGTTGAATAATGAAGAGAATATCAAGAAAGACAAAAATGGTATGTACACTATTGCATCTATTTGTCCTCCTTATAGTTGTGTCACAGCTATGTTATGTCGATTGTTTGGTAGACCTGATAGTACCAAGTTCTCCCAGGATTGGTTGTTGTTAATTGAAGCAGTCATTAATGCAACTATCATGAATTGGGCCCAAATCTTGTTAGATAATTTAGCAAAAAAAATTATTGAGTATAGAAGGAGAAGAAGCATTGTTTCAAGGGTTTACCCTCCATTTTTTATGAGCGCCTATGTTATGGATGCTATTTGTTTTAGTTCAAAGTTCCCCATCATGGGATGGAAATGGACTATTCAGAATCCACTTCCCATTCACGTGTACCATAAAGTCATGTGGGAATACAATTTTCAACCACATTTTTTCAATATTTTCCATGGATTTATGCTCCCTATTTATAAGCGACTGTATAATCGAGATGCCCCCAGATTTTCCCAAGAAGCTGAAGTTGACATCCTCCTAGTGGCCAGATGGTTTGGGGAGGAGACATTTACATACATCACCAAAGCACTCAGACTTAATTCCCAGTTGACACATCAGAAAGAATTATTGTGCCAGAATATTTCACACTCGAAATCTTATTGCAAAACAAGTGATAAACTGACAAGTCAAGTAGTAGAAATGTGACTTGAATACAATGAGATCCTTAAAAAGATCTTTGATCACATCACATGGAAAAATACAGAGGAGGGAAGAAAAGTCGATCTGCTCAAGCTAGAATAATCACATAAGGAAATTCTATTTGCAAGTTGGGATTCTCGCCTAAAAGAAGCCGAAAAGGCAACAACGGACGTGGTGATAGCAACAAACATTATCATAGAAAATATAAATGAGAATTTTCATGGTGCCAATATAGTAGTAGAACCCATTCCAGGGTTCCTTCCAGATGCAAAATAGCTCAAACAACAATGGAAATAGGCATCGGAAGACAAAGCAAAAGTGATATGGAAAACAACCAGGCTAGACGGGGAGGCATATTGGCAACATTTGGTCAAGCCTCACAGCCAATGGATGACCTTGCGATGCCTAACCACCTCTACCGAGAAAATGGTGCCATCACTGACCGATGCCATATTCGATGGATAGTTAAAAGTTGAAGTCGGCCCGACCTACACAGCTGAAGCCTATGGTGGATATTTGTGATCTGAAGGATCGAATGCAGCATAGTTAGTCACCCTATTTACTTTAATTTTGATATTAGTTTTGCATAAATTGAGGCAGGTCGTTTAAACCTCCTCAACTATTTTTGTAATAATCTAATTTTAGCCTTATAGTTTTAGTATTTAAACCCCTCTCATGCATTTAAAGAGGGGTTCAAAATTTTATCAAAAACTCTCTTCAAAACAGGCACTTATGTCCCTTTGAGGAAGTTCTGGTGAAATATATGGAACAAGATTTATTTTTATCTGACCTAGAATCTTCTACTGAAATTGCACTTTTGTACTCTTAGATGATGTTGAATGGATTGAAGATAGATCGATATTGTTGAAACACATGAGTAGGACGTATTATAAATGGTACTTTTATCTCGTAATCATTTACTTATGTATTAAGGAATATTTTCCTTTCGAATTATTTATGTATGAAAGTCTGAATTTCGATTATCGTTATTGCACTTGTGTATGACGATGATCTTTATTTTATGTTGAATATATGAATAAATCTTTATGCGATATATTTCTCACAATTGTTTCGGCTAACTTTCTATACGAAATGATTATTATTAAAACGGATTCACTTCTAATCGTAATTGAGTGATCTTTATTACCAATTTCTTTTAGAAATTATTGTAGATTGCATACATCAAGTTTATCCTGGGTATATTATGATTAGATAGCTTTTAGAAATTAGAAGTTAAATGAATTTGTGATTGATTAGTTTAGACTAGATTACCATTAGCTTAAAGTGTTATTCCAAACACATCACACATCACCCCATTTAGCACAAGCATTAAACAAATTGGGAAACCGGTCCCATTATCTTGAGTTGGAGCCACTATTCCAAACAGAAAAGGAGTTGCTTTAAGGTCTGGACTGGGTGGTTTTCCCCCATGTTGAGGCAACGATTTTAGGCTTTAACATTTTGGTGCTAGAAGGAGGGCCTAAACTATGAATGGAAATTAAATCCAAATCAACATGCCATTCTAAGAGTAAAACTCCCTCACCCTCTCCTCCAACTTCTCGAAAGTCTTCTAAGTCTCCTGAAGCTAAACAAGAAGTTGCACAAGACATTATATAGCCCATTGTTGAAAACCCAATCGATCCGGAGCGTTCTTCTCTAACCGAGTCCCCTGAAGTTCAATCTCTGATTCACAAATTACAGGGGATTTGGCTATCACAAGAAGGATCTGAGATATCTCATGATAGTGTTACTTCTAAGATCACTCCATCTCAGCTGTTAACTAGAGAACATAGCGAAAAGTTCGAAATAACTTTATTCAAATTTCCTCTTCCAAGCTGAAAGAAAGCTAAGAAGACACCATCTGAATCTCACAATGAGGTTTTATCATGACCTTCATCCATCTCATCTATACCCTTACAAGATCAATCATCCATCTCACTACTCCAGATCGTGATTCACATAGGTACAGGAGCTATATCTTCCTCTACCCAATCACCTTCAAACCCTACTACAACACCTTCCCCTACCTACATACCAACAATGGCACAGAATCCCCCACAAAACCCTCCAAGGCCATGGACAAACCCAGGGGCTGTTAGGATGGCCAGTCCTTTACATCAATTACCAGTGCATCCAGAAAAATCACTACCCAAATTCAATCCTGATAATGGCTTGTTGGCTGAGGAGCATATAAATAATTTTATGTTGTCCACTAACTTAAATCAAGTAGAGGAGGAAGACGCAGTTGTAAGACTATTCCCATATACTTTGCAGGGAGCAGCGGGATCATGGTACTTTTCATTACCATCATGTTCTATTAATAGTTGGGATGCTTTTCAAGAGCAATTTTTAACAAAGTTTGGAGATGATAGATCTACAGCTACATTAATTAATGATCTCTCCAATTTGAAGGTTGAGCCAAGAGAACCTATCAAGGACTTCAACTCCCGCTTCAATAAGCTATTGAATAAATTACTAGTGGCATCTACGCCTAGCGATGAAGTCCAAAATTAATGGTACATCTCTGCTCTACCATCAAACACAACTATCTTCGTTGATAGAGCTACCAAACCAACCATGGAAAAAAATATGAAGGAGGCAATAATTGTAGAAAAACGCATCCTGGCTGTTGAAAAGAGAAATGCATTAGAAGAACGGAAATCTAAGAAAGTAACCTTCAAATATGACTCTAAGAAGAAACCACCGAAATATTCTTTTGGTCTTGAAGGATTACAGAAAGTACTCAAAACCATGTCTAATGAAACGATTGATATTAAGAAACAGGTAGCAGAGACTTCCTCTAAAAAACATTTCAGACTATTTAAAAGGAATTCCCCTACTGATCCTAAGCCTCCAAATGTCATAACAAATGTAGAGTCAGATGAGGACGAAGTTTCACCTAGCGAAGAACAAACAGATGAGGAGGAAGTATCAGAGTTACAAGGGATGTGGGATTTTATACTTCCCGATGAAGAAACTCAAGAAGCCTTACCTATGGCTACCCGAAGTAAAAATCCTGTTGAAATGTCAAAAACAAATCTGAAACAGAAGGCTTCAATTCCACTCCCTAGAAATAAAGCAATAAGTAAGAAATCTGTACCAAAATCCACTCAGACAACACCTACTCAATCGGACCCTTCACCTTCATCTAAAACTTTGATCGTTTCTGATGAAATGGAATATAACATTATCAATGATATGAAGAAAAATAGGGCAAACATTACATTTCATGAGCTTAGCAAATCGAAACATCAGCAGAAGTTACTTATGAAAGAACTTAAAGCAGTACCTACTGCACCACTTCCTGCTGTCGTAATCTCTCAAGCTGCACAAGAAATGGGAAGACCCCCTAGTGCTCCTTTGAATAAAATAGATCCAACTGATATAGCTTTAATTAGAGAAAGATCAAAATCGCACACTCCATCTTTTCTTCTTACTTTCGAAGTCTTTAACAAAAACTTACACAACTGTCTAGTTGATTCCAGAGCTTCATCTAACGTATTATCGAGAACAATTTGTGAGAAGTTGAATGTTCAACCTCAGAAATTTGTTGTACGAATAGTTCAGTTAGATCGCTCTCAAGTCGAAGTCGTCAGGGAACTTAATCAAGTAACCATCAAAATTTCATCAAACACCAAAGTTTGCCAAGTCATCGACATAATTGTAGCTGACATTCCTGAGTTCTATGGCTTAATCCTTAGTATAGACTGTTGGAAATAATACTGAGAGGGGGGCTGAATCAGTATTATCAAGTCAATTATTTTCTTTTCCAAACCTAGATCATATACGCTACTTCAGTTAGTGAAAAATGTGTATATACGCAACTACAGATAAGGAAACCCGCGTATACCATGCAGACTTATAATTTAATTTATCTTACAGATGTTGATCATTAATCTATGTATCAGAATCAAATAAACAGTAACTAGAAATAGTGAAACAGAGCAAAAGACAATCACACACAAGAACACAAGATATAAGGTGGAAACCCAATGTGGGTGAAAACCACCTGTTGTAATTCGTCTCTATCTTCCTTTATTTAGAAGCTTCTTTTTACAATGTTTCTGTACTGGTGCAGTCCTTTACCAGTACGCAGGCTGCTACCTGCAAAGAGCTACAACCCTCTCTAATTCTCCAGCTTTTCTTGGAAGGGAGCTACAACCCCCTTAGCTCTTGTACTAGCTGGGATACTAGTACGCAGGCTACTACCTGCAGAAGGCTACAACCTTCTCTTTGCTTCCAGGGACCACGTTTCATAAATTTTTAGACTGGATCCATGAACATCAATCAATCATCAAGAATTTATGTATCAAACAATCTCCTTTTCACCAATTAACACTAAATCAAATAGACACTTCTCTGACAGCTGTACCCAGAACACAGTAATAGTAACCACACACCAAATTCTGAACCCAGAACACTGCAGCAATAAACAGAAGCAGCTAGAAGATAATTCAAGGGACGTATGCCACTTTAAGAACCAGAAACTTGCATGTATACGCTTCTGTGTTTGGACCAACCTGCGTATACGCAGTTTTAATTCACAGAACCCGCGTGTATATGCGCCTTTGCTTCACTGAACCTGCGTATAGATCTATAAAGGATAATTCACTCTTTCAAACATTCAGACATTAGTTAACCCAGATTACTAGATTTATAGATTAAGGAAGCACCACATAGAACAGATCAAAATCATACAAAGATACTATCATTCAAGCCTTAAGATTTTGACCCATCAATAGAACTTATCCTTCTCCTTGCGCTCAGGTTCCTTCTTCATTCAGATCTAGATCTACACCATAACCCAATTACCGTATTCCAAATCTAGCACTTTATCATATATTCAATAATTCAGATGGTCCATTTCCAAATGATCTCCTTCCTCTTTTATAGCCTTAGGCCTTTCACAATACCATGGTCCAAAAACCATAACAATTCAATAACATGGACCCAATACTTGGGATCAACACTTATGACGAGATACCATGGCCCAAAACCATAGGTTCAAATACCAAGGACTAAATACCACGGACCAAAAATAAGTTCTCCCACATGTACGCGCTTTTCCTTGCATGAAAGTGTGTGTATACGCATACACGCCTTGGGAACATCCAACCCGCGTGTATACGCAGCTTCGTCAAAGTGAACCTACATATATATCTTTTTCTTCTTTCTCAGTGCCTAAATTGTGATCTGTCACCAGAGTGAGTTGCCATCAAGGACAACACCTGTGCCATAGTGCCAAACCTGTGCCATAATGCCAACAATCTCCCCCTTTGGACTTGATGGCAACCCCAAGATCCTCAAATTCATTCTCCCCCTTTGTCGTCAAGGGAAAAGGGTTTTGCTCCCCCTGAGTATGTGCTAAAATCTCTGTTTTGCTGTGCTGACCAAGCTCTCACTGAATTGTAGGAAAGGTCTGCAAAAAGATGTTCTTCAAGAAGACCCATGACTTATACATCATAAAAGACCTTCCTATCACCAACAGACTCTATACATACATCCATCACCCAACCAAGCGGGGATACACCAGAAATTTACATAAGACAACCAAGTACATTACATCATTCATCCCAGGCATAGTGGGGAAACCAAAATAGGCCGTTACATGACCTTGACAATAAACGATATACATGACATAGAGACGAAATAGCAAGACTTATGAAAGTCACTAATAACTGATATCAGCAGCATCTGTCAATCACTCTACAGATCAGCAACCATGTTTTCCTTCTGTTCTCCTTCTGCAGCTGATCCACGTGAATCCAAAATAGCTTGTGTACTCAAACCAAAAGCTTCTAATGTAATGCCAACAATGCATTATCAGAAGTTTATCTACTCCCTCTGAACCTGTGCCAGATGGTCTCTGTCAGACCCATTACAGACTCTCTTCAACCAGAGTTTGTCCCCATTGATTTCCTTCAAACCATCATATACGCGACTGTATCTGCATAAACCGGCGTATGTACACGGATCCTCCTCATGAAACTCACGTACAACCATATTTCTCTGAAACAGACAGGTTTGAACAGCAAGATGATGCATCAACTATCCCCAACTTCTGTCTGAGGCATTCAAATGTCTCTGTGGGTAGTGGTTTGGTGAAAATATCAGCAACTTGTTCCTTGGAGGGAACATATTCCAATTTGACCTTTTGTCCCAGCACTTGTTCCCGGAGAAAATGATACTTGATCGGTATGTGCTTGGTCTTTGAATGCATGACTGGGTTCTTTGAAATGCTGATTACACTTGTATTATCACATAAGATGGAGATAGGTGGAGTACAAGTGATTTGAAAATCCTGCAAAGTTTGCATCATACAAAGGAGTTGTGTGCAACAGGATGTAATAGCCACATATTCTGCTTCAGCTATAGATAAAGCAATCGAACTCTGTTTCTTGCTGAACCAAGATACTAATCTGCAACCCATAAAGAATGCACCACCCCTAGTTCTTTTCCTGTCATCCACGCTTCCAGCCCAATTTGCATTTGTATAAGCATGAACAATGAGATCTGTATCTCTAAGATACCATAGGCCATAATTTTGAGTTCCTTGAAGATACTTGAAAATTCTCTTTACTGCCTGAAGATGAGTTTCCTTTGGATTTGCCTGAAATCTTCCAACCATTCCCACTGCATGCATGATGTC
>APFE031604313.1:41889-85004 GCA_000404065.3 Pinus taeda | reverse complement strand
GAATCAGTATTATCAGATCAGTAAAACCTTTCCAATTTCATACTCAGAAAACATATACGCTACTTCAATTAAGTTAACCCGCGTGTACACGCTACTGTGTCTAATGAAACTTGCGTATATCCAGAGATCTTATAATTCAGTTAACTTAATCTTCAGTAGATGCATCAGAACATTATTAACCATATTAACAGTTAACAGGTGCAGTATAATAGAATATAACATCACACAAAAGCCACACACATGAACACCATGATATAAGGTGGAAACCCAATGTGGGTGAAAACCACCTGCTGCAATTCGTCTCTTTCTTCTTTAATAAGAAACTTCTTCTACAATGTACTGGTGCAGTCCTTTACCAATACGCAGGCTACAACCTGCAGAGGGCTACAACCCTCTTAGCTCTTGTACTATCTGATCCATTTACTAGTACATAGGTGCTGACCCTACTGAAGGCTACAACCTTCTTTCATTCAGGGACCACGTTTCATCAATTTTCAAACTGGATCCAAGAGTACAAAAAAAAAATTAGTGCAATACAATCATCAACTTATACTTGCATCATAATTCATTAAATAACCCAATACTGAATCACTGAAACCTTGTCATCAAGAACACATAACCCAAACCAGAGCCCAGAACTCTGCAACAACCACCAGAATCAAGAGCAACCTGAAATATCAAATCTTATTATGCATACGCTACTTCACTTTACCAAAACCGCGTGTATACGCGCTTTCTCCAAAGGAAACCCGTGTGCAGATCTAGAAATAATTACTTATACTTTCGCTATCAGATCCGACCCTTGCCAAGCGTCCCGAACAGATAACCAGCAAATACCAGATCTTCTCACTTCATCAGACACCCCTTGCATACAACTTTGCCTAATGATCTTCTCCTTATATAGCCTTAGGCCTTGCTCAATACCACGGGCCAAAACCATAGAAATCTAATAGCATCAACTTCAAAACTAGGGATCAACACGTCCGTTGAGACACCATGGTCCAAAACCATAGGCACAACTTCCAAGGAATAACCGCCACGGACCAAAGATAAGTTTTCCACATACACGCACTTTTGAAGCCAACCTGCATGTACACGCGACCTGGTATATAGCGAACCTGCGTATACGCGACTTGGTATATAGTGAACCTGCTTGTATACGCGACTTGGTATATAGTGAACCAGCGTGTATATATTTTCTCTTTCTATCCTGCTGTATTAAGATCTGTCCTCTGATTAAGTTGTCATCACCTGTACCTGTCTCTGAGTGAGTTTCCATCAAGGACAACACTTGTATCATAATGCCAACAATCTCCCCCTTTGGACTTGATGGCAACCACCACACCAAGTCACTCTCCCCCTTTGACATCAAGGGCAAAGGGCGGACCAAGATATTTTCTTCTTTGGTATACCTTCTGCTGCCCATACTCTCCCTGAGTACATGTTGAAGTTTCTGATTTGGCTTCCCCTTTGTATATGCCAAAGTGTACCAATCTATCCATGCTCCCCCTGAGCAGATGCAAGTTCTAAGACCAACCATTCAGATCTGTACGATAAGCATTGGCCTGCAAAACTATTCCTTTGATCAAACAAGATGTATCATTTAGTTTCATAAGCAACTTCTAACCATAATGCCAACAATGAATTATTTGAAGTATATGCTCCCCCTGAGTGTGAGCCAACCATGACTGAACCATTTCCTGAGTCTGTTCTGCTCCCCCTGAGCCAACCCTGACTGAACCTGGGTCTGTTCTGCTGCCCTCTCTTCATATACACGACTTTGCAGCCTGTAACTCGCGTATATACGCGACTTATCTTCATTATATCAGCGTATGCAAGGAATACTGAAATTCATCACTTTCAGACTCCCCTGTGTCTGTTATGTCCGCTGACTGAGTTATGTCATACTTTTCTGTCTCTGTCTTCTTCAATTCCTGGAACTGTGATGATGTATGGTCCTCTTGTTTTGAATTTTGAAATCTGCTCCTGCACTCCCTTGCTTTATGTCCATATTTGTTGGATGTATAACATCTGACATATTTCATGTTCCTTCTATCACAATCAATTGCTTTGTGTACATATGCATTGCAGGAAAAGAAATATCCTCTGAAATACCTGGGATGCAATGATCTTTTGTAATGGTCTTGAACCATTCTACTTCTACATCTGGCTACAACATGTCCAAGATTATGACATACATGACATTCAACATTATTCAGTGGAGGAAATAATCGTCTATCACGTCCATAGTTAGGAGTAAAGGATCTCCCTTGAGGAATTTCTTTCCTTGGTTGTTCCTTGTTGACAATTTCATATTTCTCCTTAGAGTTTCTTACCTCACCTTGTGAACTAGATTCACCTTCAGCATATTCATGAAAACCAAGACCAGTTTTGATAGCAGGAGACCTTTGGCTATTAAGAATATTATCCAAGACTTTAGTACTATCTTGAAATTGTAAAAGCTTATCCTTTTCTTCTAGTTTACCTTTCAAGATATTTACCTCAACTTGATGTTGTTCTTCCTTTTTCAGATACTGATTCCTTAGGTCTTCTTCAGCGCTTCTTCCTTCTTCCACTTGTCGCTTTAGTTTGATCACTTCATGTTCTTCTTTGTTCTGTTCTCTTGATTTTTTGAGATCTTCTTTTAGAGAGAGGATCTTTGATTCAAGTCTCTGAATAGTTATTCTCTGATCCTTTACTATATCTTGCAATTGCTCCCTTACCCTGGTTACTGTCTCCAATTGTTCGTTTAATTTGTTAACTTCTTCAGTTTCTGCATTCTTCTTCTCATGTGCCATGAGACTTTTAATATCTTCGCTATTATTGGATGAAGCATTCTTCTTTTCATGTGCCATGAGACTTCTAATATCTTCACTATCATTGAATAAACTTTTACTTTTAACATGGGTATAATAGCTTCTATTACCTTCTTCAGACATCTTTCCTTTGTTATGAGGGCATCTAGCAGCGTAGTGACCAACTCTACCACATGAAAAGCATTTGAAAGGTAGCTTACCTTTGAACCGTCTAGTTCCCCGTTCAAGATTCTTGACAAAATTTACCTCATCTTCTTCCTCTGACATGTATCCCGATGCTTCGAATGCGGCTTCTGATGGTCCCTCTTTTCGCATCTCAAAAGCAGTTAAGATTCCGTGAAGCTATGACATGGTGATTTTTTGCAGATTCTCATTTTCTTCTATGGCAGACACTTTGGAATCAAATTTAGCAGACAGGGATCTCAAAACCTTTTCAACTAAGACAACTTCCTTAAATTCTTCACCCTAATTCCTCATACAATTTACAGTCTCATCCATACGCAGGAAGTAATTAGCTATGCTTTCATTACTATGCATCTTAAGATTTTCATACCAGATTCTGAGAGTTTAAAGCTTTGCTCTTTTTACCTGTTCATCTCCTTCGTAGCTTAGAATGATTTTGTCCCATATTACCTTAGCTGATTTGAAATGCATGACCTTCATAAATTCTGATTGTGTCAAACTTCCCAATAAGACAGTAACAACTTTGGCATTGAGCTCATATTGCTTTCTCTCTGCTACAACTGTAGGAATTGCTGATGGGAATTTGTATCCACCTTCTACGATTCCCAAACTTCTGCTCCTAGCGATTGTAGATATGCTGTGGTTCTTATCTTCCAGTGGGTAAAGTTGTTCTCGTCAAAGATTGGTGGCCTGATGTGTGCCTCTCTTTTTGGATTAGCCATTCTGATGGATCTTTTCCTTCAAGCGATCAAGCTTCTTCAAAAGAACTTGCTCTAATACCAATTGTTGGAAATAATACTGGGGGGGGGGGGGATGAATCAGTATTATCAAATCAGATACTTTTCATTTTTCATACTCAAATTCATATACGCGGCTTTAGTTCAATAATCTAGCATACATGCAGTAATCTTATGATTCAGTTAGCTTATCTTCAGTAAATGCATTAGAACATTATTAACCATATTAACAGTGATCAGGTGTAGTAAAACAGTATATATCATCACACATAAGAAGCACACATGAACACCATGATATAAGATGGAAACCCAATGTGGGTGAAAACCACCTACTGCAATTAGTCTCTTTCTTCCTTTAATAACAAACTTCTTTTACAATGTACTGGTGCAGTCCTTTACCAGCACGCAGGCTTCAACCTGCAGAGGGCTACAACACTCTCTCATTTTCCAGCTACTTCTGGAAGGGAGCTACAACCCCCTTACCTCTTGTACTAGCTGATATACTAGTACGTAGGTGCTGACCTACAGAAGGCTACAACCTTCTCTTTCTTCCAGGGAGCACGTTTCATAAATTTTTAGACTGGATCCATAAGTACAAAACAATCACTGTTGCAATACAATCATCAACTTATACTTGCATCATAAATCTCTAAATCACCCAATATTGAATCATTGAAACCCTGTCATCAAAAACACAGAACACAAACCAAAGCGCAGAACTCTGCGACAACCACTAGAATCAATAGCAACCTAAAACACCAAATCTCATAATGCATACGCTACTTGACTATATCAAAGCCGCGTGTATATGTGCTTTCACCAGAGACAACCTGCGTACAGATCTAAAGATAATTACTTATACCTTTGCTATCATATCCGACCCAAGCCAAGCGTCACAAACCGATAACCAGCAATATTAGATCTTCCCACTTCATCAGACATCCATTCCTTGCACACCCTTTTGCCTAATGATCTTCTCCTTATATAGGTTAGGCTTCTCTCAATACCATGGTCCAAAACCATGTAGAAACAATACCATGGACCCAATACTTGGGATGGTCCACAACCATAGGTTCAAATACCAAGGACTAAATACTACGGACCAAAACATAAGTTTTTTCACATGTACACACTTTTCCTTGCGTGAAAGTCTGTGTATATGCATACGCGTCTTCGGAACGTCCAACCCGTGTGTATACGCTGTTTTGACACAATGAACCTGCGTATATCTCTTTCTTGACTTGTTGTACTAAGATCTGTCCTTTGATTAAGTTGCCATTACCTGTATCAAACCTCTGAGTGTGTTGCCATCAAGGACAACACTTGTATCATAATGCCAACAAAATTTTCCTGGAAATTTATCAAACTTGTTTTCATACAATAATATTAAATCATTTAGCTTGAAGGTGTGTAGCTTGATGTGTCGATCATGCCATGCCTTTTCGCCCTCCTTTTGAAATTGCTGATGGAATCCAACTAAAAATCAATCCTCTTCGAGCTCTATCAGTTATGTGAGCCTTTCTTCCAGGGCTCTGTGATCTGCCATTCCCGTAAATTTTTCTATGCACAGACTAGGTACAATGTACTCCATCAGCATCACAGATTCTATGCCATAAACCAACCTGAAAGGAATTTGTCCAGTCATATTTTTGCAAGTCATCCTGTAATCGCATAGCACCGTGGGTACATGCACATCCTAGTCGTTTCTTTGTGCATTGTAGACCTTCATCAGCATGTTCTCCAATATCTTATTAAATGCTTCCACCATTAGCCTGTGAGTGATATGGCGTACTCTTCTGATGATAAACGGAACTCCTTCGTTAGTGCGTTGATCATCCCATTAAGGAAATGTGTGCCACGATCGCTCATCAAAATCTGTAGGCAACCAAATCTAGTCAGTACATACTCAAAGATGAACTTTTTTATTGTTACCCCTGTACAGCCCTTCACAGGCTACACCTCCGCCCATCTAGTCAAATACTCAGTTGTAGTAATGATGTACCGCATAGCCATCTTCTTTCCTGGAGGTTAAACTAGTCCTACAGAGTCAATTTCCCACTTCGCGAATGACTGTAATGACATCTATGGATTCAAATGCATCTCATCTCTCCACGATGGCCTGCCTGTCCTTTGTCATGCATCACATGCCTTACAATAATCCTTGGAATCCTTATGAAGCATCAGCCACCATAGCCTTGCGCGTAAAATCTTCTGCCCTGTAGCTTTTCTGGCATAATGTCCTCCTGTGAATCCTCCATGAGCTTCAGCGAGGATGCTTCTTCATTCAAACTCAGGCCCATAACATAGTAGTATTTCATCCAACCCAATTTTATATAAGTGCCTTGCAATGACAGAAAAGTCTGTCGTGCGCACCACTAGCTCCTTCTTTTGTTGACTAGTATACCCTTCTGGAGACATCCATGTTGTTAGGAAGTGTATGATATCTATAAAGTGATTGTCCACAACATGCACTACAAAGAGTTGCATGTCAGGTAGTCCTTCCTCCAAATCAGTAGGCTCCTCTCCTGTTTCAATAGGCGACAGATGATCTGGTCCTGCATTCAATCATCTTGGCTTTACAATAACTTTGAAGTCATGTTCCTGGAATAGCAGGAGCCATCTGCATATATATTCCCCCCCAACATAGGCTTGTTCACTAAGTACTTCAATGCAGAATGGTCTGTATATATCTTAAAGTGTCCGCCTAGAAAGTAGTGTTTGAACTTCTGTAGCACGTACACCATGGCCAACCCTTCGCGCTCTGTTGTTGAATAATTCTTCTCATCTTGAGAAAACGTCCTACTTGTGAACGCTATAGGATGATCTAATTCTTCCTCACTGGCCTATCTCAGTATTGCCCCGAGCACAATACATGACACGTCCACATGCACATGAAATTCCTCCTTCCAATCTGGGAATACTAGGATCGGTGCGGTGACCATATTTTCTTTCAACACATATAAGCTTTGTTGACACTCTTCATTCCAACAGAACATAGCATCCTTCTTTGGCAGCTTCTCCATCGGTGCAGTAATCTAGGCATAGATTTTCATGAACCTTTTATAGTACCCTATATGCCCCAACATTTTGTGCAATTGTTTCACACTTCTTGGTGTCTCCAAATTGATTATAACCATGATATTAGCAGGGTCTACCATCAAGCCTTGTCTACATACCACATGACCTAGCAAGATCCCAAAATGGATACAGAACAACGATTTCTTCAAATTGAGCGCGATCTGGTACCTCTAGCATGTATCCAACATTAGGCGTAGACTAGCTATGTGGCACTTCACTAGCCCAAATACTGTCCAATCATCAAAATATACTTCAAGAAACTTTTGGATGAAGTCCTTAAACGCTTTGATGACTACATGCGAAAATATTGTAGCACATTCTTCAGTCCAAACGGCATCACCATATACTGAAAGCATCCCCATTCAGTCGCGAAAGTCATCTTACTTCTCTCCTCTTGCACGATCTTGATCTGATGGTGCCTAGATAACCCATCAATGAATGAATATGCCTCCTGTCCTCCTACATTATCCACCACCTCGTTAGTGAACGGAGTTGGAAAGGGATCATGTACTCAGGCGTCATTCAACTTCCTGAGATCTATGCATATCCTTATTTCATCCCTCTGTTTCTTATCTTGAACTACCATTGGGCTTACCCAATCAGACTCTTCTACTGGTTCAATGATGTCTGCTGCAAGCATTTTATCCAACTCTAAGCGGACCCTTTCTTTATACTTCGGATTGAGGCGATAAGGCCTCTGCTTGATCGGCTTCACATCCAGTTTCAGTGTAATTTTCATGACTCCAAGGTGCCCTATTATCCCTTTCAGGTCTGAGAAATTCATAGGGAACAAGTCCTGGTATTTGCAGAGTAATTCAGCAACCTTATACACTATTTCGTCATCCCAATAGTCCCCAATATTTGTAAGCTTTGGCTCCACCTCTATCCCAATGTCCACTTGTTTTGTTTTTAACGGTGTGGTGATATCTAGATTTTCAATTTGTGGTCCTTCAACTTCACGGTGACCTTCAGTCTCTCGGATGTCAATGTTCCTTGGGTTCTCATCCTCTTCTTTGACAGTTACATTGTAGCACTCTAGTGCGTGGCTCAGCTAGGTGATCCAATTTGATTGAATTAAGCCTGAGGGATCCTGTGGTACTCTGAGGATTGCCACCTTAACTTCCTACAATGCCTCGTTAATACTCTCAAACCCATCCTCAAAGCTAAACGTTAGAAAGAATCCTTGTCGCAAAACATCCCATTCTTCAGTGCCATGGCAGAGCTCTGTCTCCAAGTATCGGTTCATCGGTATTACATCCAAAGTATGACAAAATAGATGCACCCATTTAGGTTGAGGCTCCACTCCATAGAACTTAGTCCATTTGGCCAGGTGATCGCATGGATCATCCCTTCAATCATATTTCTCTGTTAGCTGCACTTATGGGTGACCAAACCAAAATCTCATAATCTTTCTATATGCACGCCAATCATCAAAATTGTCCTTATGTGTAGCCCACCATCTCGTAGGTGTAGCGCAGAAAACCCAATCTAAGGCCTAGAAAATATGCTTCTCTGGAACTTCCCTTCCGAATACATCCAAAAAGATACCAACATTAGTTAAACCATCATAATAGGGTAGATTACGTACCTGCTATGATACACAGTGTAGTGACTTGGTCATCATATTACAGCGCAACGTAGATACTTCATGCAGTCGGTTCTGCCATTGTTCCAACTCCTCATCTGAATAAAAAATGCAGGAGATTTCATGGTCCCATGCAATATGTCTATTAGGTTCCTATACCAATAGGTTTCATTTTTCATGATTGACAGTGGAAGGGCTAAATATGTTCATCTTTGCATGTTGCAAAGGTTCCATATTTTATATATAGATTAGGAAAATTAAAAAATGAAAAGAGGGTATGCCTTAAAAGAATAATCAAAAGGAAAGAAAATCAATTGGTCAGAAAGAAAAGTGAAAATGAACCCCAAATCAAAGACCAGGAAAAGTGGCCAGTCAAAATGTCACTACTATCTCATTGGCAGCATCACAATGTGCAAATATTGCTGCTAATCATACTTAATGGATGGCCCAACACTTCAATCTGGACCATGCCAAGTTTAAATTGCTTGTTGCAAAATAGAGAATGATTCCTCTCCAAACAGCTCAAGCTTCGCAGATGACTAGCTAGGTAGAGAAATGAAGGAGCCCAACTACTTAATATGGGTCCTTGGAAGAGATAAGGGTAGATTTAGATAGGAGGGCAGTCAAAACAAAAGAGTATAATGAGGGTTTGCTAATTCAAGTGCACCCAATTCAAGTGAAGAAAAAATGTTCAGATTGCTAGGCTGGGTAAGTAGTGTAAGGTTGCAGAAGTAAAGGTGCCATTACCATTTGGCATATCATGAAGAACTCATCTCATTCAGGATATTGGCACCATGGCAGAGGTTTGATGACATAACAATGGAAGCATGACTAATTTCCCTTTTCCCCCAAAAATCATTTACTAACACTCCCCAAAAGCCTTGGGATCTGCCCAAAAGCCCTGTTTCACTTCATCCCATAACAAGTACCAAGTCAAACTATGAGTTTACTCAAGGAAAAGAAGCCACATTTCTTGTGTAAAAATCATCATTCTGAATTCCACTCATTTTCCATGTCTAAAGTTTCATTTCATAAGCTTAGCATTTTCCCCTGCATTTTTCACCTCACAAAGTCATATTAACAGTTAATTTTAGTATTTAGCTCCTTAACATTGCTCCCCTTCCCTAGCTCTACAAAAAACTATATAAAATCCCAAAAAATCTTTTTAAATACCCCCCGCCCTAGTAATATAGCTATATAAGTCATGTCCTGGGGAATACTTAGTCCATTAAGGACTAATATTAACCATCCACCGCCCTAAAACTATGGGATTTGATTAAAACCCTTGGTTGAAATCAAATAACCATATTGCCCCCCGCGCTAATGTTCCAAGGTTATATTTATATGCGGAATTAAACATAAGCAGGCGCATTCACAATAAACCCTCACTAAGCCTAAGTCTAAACCCACCCCCCGCTCACATTTTTTATTACACAACTGGTGGGTCCCGTGCCTTAACCTGCTGCCACCATGTATCCCCCGCCAGCCGTCCGATGATCGGCCCTCCGGATCCAAGGGTGGGCGGTCTTTTTCACCAGAAAATAGGCGGAGGTTTAGCATCCGGGGGATTGGCAGTTTTGCCACCGTACCCCCGCCACACGTCGCCTTCCTGGGGTGTTCGGAGCCCCCTCCCCCAATACCACTTATGACTGAAGGGTGGTGTGAGGAATACCGGATACCACCCTCCGCCCATTGATGTCACACTCGCGTCACCTATGACATCACCACCGCGTCCCCGTCGCTACTCCACGTCGCTCCCACGTCATCTACCCGCGTCCGCGCCCTGCCACCGTGTCACCGCCACGTCGCCATCCTCGTCAGACGCCATGTCATCCTGACGTACCCAGGACCCGCCGATGACGTCATGCTGACATCATCGCCGAAAAGCGCCAAAACCGCCAAAAAATCCCAAATTAGCATAAAATGACGTGAAAGGACCATTTTGTATCATTTCCATTAGTCATTTGGGAGTGTTGTGCATGCAGACTATGTTGTTTTGCTACCTAAATATGGAATTCACATGCCCAAGTTGCTGCCGCCCTCGAATTCGACTCAATTTCTCATCATTGTACCAGTTCAACGCCCTCGGAGCTGTAAAAACCAGGTATTTGCCCACAGTCAACTCATTTCACCCTTGTTTTCACCATTTTCTCCAATTTACCTGCATAAAATTCTGCAAGCTCCCACACTAAAGTAAATTATCCACTTGAGTATTGCCTAAATTCCCTAGTAAATCTCCTGCTCCAACAAACTTAGTAAACCCGCGCCCTTATGCAAAATTCACCGTTAAAAAGTGATTTTAAAACCCGAGCTGCAAAGGTCCAGCTACTTAGCTCAAAAGTAGTCTGTTTCTCTCTGCAGATTGCCCCACAATTTATCAATCCAGTAAAAAAGTCTGTTGAAACTCAGTAATTTGCCTTTATCATAAATACAAATAGGAAAAGTCACTCCCAAGTACAAATTCAATTTGCAGTCTTCAGTAGTTTCACTAATCTTGATCTCAAGTATTAATCCAGAAAATATTTCAATATGGCCACTCCATCAGCTCTAGATGTTGCTCCTATCAATACACCTAACAAGGAGCTTGAAGCACTGCCTTTAGTTGACAGTGATTTCCTCATTCAAGATTTTGTTCGAGATAGAAACCACTTGCAGACCTTCTGCCAGCTGAGGAATAGCTACTTAAGCAACAGTGACATGTATGGCATCTGGGAGTCAAATTTTCCCATCTATTTCTTGCCTTCTGTGAATATTTTTCCTTAAATAATTCACCTCTGTGTTGAAAATTATGATCCAAGCCTCAAAGCTGTCAAGTCTCCATCTGGGAGCATACTTTTTCATATTACCCATGATTCCATCAATCAGATGCTCAATTTCAAGCAGACCCAATTGCTCTTTCCTTTTTCCATAAGATACCTGCTAGATGAAGGCCCCAAGCTCTCCAGCACTGAGATTGCTACAATTGCCAAGACATTCATGAGAGCAGACCGCCAACCTACTGGGCCACCTCCTTTCCTGTATGTCAATTTCAATGAGGTAGGCAAGCTGCTTGTAGACATAATATCCTCTGTGCTAGGTTTCTCAACAAGTGAGCATATTGATGAAACTGTGTTGGTCCTTTTGTCTGCATATAGCCTTGGGAAGCCCCCTACTATGAAATACACCTATGCCAAGTTCATTGCCAATAAAATACATGACCAACTGCTAAAGCTGGACAGGGAGGCAATATTCAAATATTCATCATATATCTATCATTTGTTCATATACTATTAGTCATATTACTTCCAATGCCCCATCAAAAAGCTAGATTCACAGGGTGAAAGGAGGTCTGTTATCTTTTGGTCTTCAGTTTTTCATCAAGTCCAGAACTCTCCATATTCTTACTATGAGTTCATTGACCAATTTGTTTATCCAGTCACATGTCTCTTGAAAAGAACTCCTCCTCCCAGGTTGTCATATGACATGCAGAAAATATTACAGCTGTCCAAGAATTACAAAATAGGTGTCTTGTATCTATACCAAAATCACACTGTCATTAGGATCTATGGCTGTGAGCTCTGTCCTTACAGGCTCCCAAGATATGTACCTATGAGATTGTTTGCCTTGGAATACTATAGGCAACTCATCAATTTTTATCTTACACATTTTCATAGTGCCAAGAAGAAGGCCAACCTGAAATTCAAAGACCATCTAGGCCCCTTCATCATGAATAAGAAGGATGGTTGGCAAGAGGTTGATCAAATACTGGGGCAACAACTTAAACTAAAAAGGAGTTTCTAGTGGGTCCCTTATGACCCTAATGGCTTCATCAGTGCTAGAAGAGTCAAATATAGGCTGTTAGCCTATAAGCATTGTCCATATCCACAAATTGAACAATATGCCAACAAAGATGAGAGGGTGCCAGGCACACTAATTGAAGAATTCACTCAAGAAGAGATAATGGAGCAAAATTTCAAATATTTAGAAAAAACTCTTGACTTGGATTCTTTTCACCAGGTGACATTCAAGCTGCCACACCAAGTCGGGGAAGGCACCTCGACAGCCGCAACTGCACAAACTACCCAGCAAGTATCTACAACAACAACAGCTACAACAAAGGGAAAGGAAGTGATGGATGCACAGCAGGAGACAGAGACAGAACAACCCACCACTTCCAAAGATCAGAGTCAAGTGCAAGTGCCTCTACAGCAAACTGAAACATCACAGCTTCCAGTCTTGCAAACTCCTCTTAACAAGGAAAGAGGTAAGAAATGGGATCGAGAGGAGCCCACACCTCCAAGTGGGTCAACACAGCAACCAGAAGTCAAGAGGCAAAGAATTGACACTCAGGCTGAAGAAGAGATCAGTGAAGAAAGGGTACAGAGCCAGAATAGAGAAAGAGAGTCCAGCCAACAGACTGCTACCAGCTCATTCCAACAGGAACAAGGTATGCAGCATAGTACAGAGGTGTCATCTTCGAGGCAGTAAGGCAAGCAGCCAGCTGGTATAAAAGGAACTTTTATGGAAATTAAGCCACAAAATGAACTGTTACGAGTACAACTTTATGATCAATTCTTAAAAACAACACCCTCCAAGTAACAAAGATTGATGGCAGCTTATGATATCAAGGAGGACAAGATGATTTTACTCATTTCAAGCCTAAACTTCCAAAACCCAAATCATCTGCAGACTACACAAAGACAAATCTAGAGGTCCTCTCCAAGGACATACATCCCATGGATCAAATTGAACTACATAAATAGACAGGAGAAATGGTTTATGCCACACTTGCAGATAGGGCCATGCTGGCCCATCAGTTAAAAGAATCACTGAAAAATACAAATACACAATTGGATTTGGAAAGGATGTCTTCCACTGCTAAGGACAACCGAATAAAAACTTTGGAGGACATAATTATTGATCTAGGAAATGATCCTTAGGACCCAAAGGGTATCAAGGCCCTTATGAAGAAAAAGGAGGATGATATTGTTGCACTCAGAAAGCAGGCAAAGCTGCGTGCAACCATTCACCCTCAAACAACAGAACTTGCACAAGAAAAACAAGTTGATGAGACCATGGATTTGCTTCTAAAGATGAATCAGAGAATACTACATATGGAGGCAGAATTTGAAAAGGCCTTGCAAGACAAGCAAGGGGAGTCAACCTCCCAACCTCCTCAAGCATCCACAACTCTTGACCCTGCTCCTCATACACAAATAGCAGCAGCCCCTCCTGCTATTCTAGCACGTACAACGACTGCATCAACTACAGATGCAACATCAGCAACAACAACAGCACCCGAATCTAGTATGAGTATGGAGGACCTAATGAAAGCTGTCAAGGAGCTTGAAATTCAAGTGACAGAAGTAAAGGAGGCCAAATAAAAACTGGCCAAGCTAGAAGCCAGCTATGACAAGTCTAAAATGACAGTGGCCGAGAAGCAAAGGGAAATAAAAGCCCTAGAGACCAGAGTGAAAACCTTAGAAAAGGAACTATCTCTAGACAAGACTCTGGCTGAGATCAAAAAGATTTTGTGGGCCAAATTTGGCCAATCAATCAATGACCAATGGCGATCAATATAGGCCATACATGAGCAGATTGAGTTAATAGGCATGGCTCAGTTCGAAATTCAAAAGGCCAGGACAGCATTGGGGATTATGCCTGAATAGGCTAACAAGATGATTCATTTCCTTAACACTCACACCAAGGAAGAATTGGCAGCACTAGACATACACAGTCGAACAGACACTATTCTGACAGCAAAGAAAGCACTGACCTTGAGAAATTTCACAGAGACTCTGGAAAGGAAATGTCAGGAGATGCAGACAGAAATAAATGATTTCAGGACAAAAATAACAGCATTGCAAAGTAGAGGATTACCCAGCCTAGTCACTGGTACTGGAAAATTGCTGTCCTGTGAACAATACACCACCAGAATCAACAATTATGTTGAAAATCATATTACAGCATCTACCAGCTCTACAGAAGAAGCAGGACCTCCCTCTGGGCAATCTCTGTATGATAAATTGGAGAATTTATTTTTTATTGAGCATGAGATTAATCATCTGTTCGAAGTGCCTCCAAATTTCTATAGATATACTGAAGCAGATGAAACACTCATAAAGATAAGGAGACATCAGCTACCTCCAGCTGAATGGTGGCAAGCAATGCTGGAGGTATTGCCCATATAATTTTGGTCTACTCTTCCTTTTGTCACCTGCATGGTCCCAGTCACAGTACAGGTCAGCAAAGAATCAAACACACAGGTACTGAAGAAAGCATCAAGGCAGTGACTCAGCAAAGCATTAAGACAACACGCTCAGCAATCGCAGATTAAAGACGCAGCTACAACCAACTTTGTTAAATCCAAAAAGTCAAAGCTCGTCTGACAAAGGACAGCTGCCATACCAATATTAACTGCTGCAATTGTTTCTTTCATTTATTTCTGTAAGAGAGTTGGTGATGTAATTTATTCCACAATGACTCATCATCTAGATATTTTATCTCCTATTTTTGTATATATATCCCCTCATAGAACGTATGGAGGGTCGGTTTTTGGTGAAATCTCTCTCTGAAGAGCTGCGTTGTATATCACAGACTTTTGATAATATAATTTGCTGGTGAAGTTCCTGGTCTCTGTACTCTCTGAAGGTGAAAATGAAGGACTGTGCTACGCTGCAGAATTCCTGTGTCGTTTAATGGAACAATAAGTTACTCTGAACCATGTTTTGTCTTTCTGTGTATGCATAAATTTCACATATGTTTCATAATCATAGCAATAGGGAAAAAGAATAGCTTAGGACTTGTTTAAATACACCCTATGCTCAATCTCTGTTTCTAAATATGTTTTCTCCAGAATTAGCCATGGATATGAATTCTTAATTGCTCATATTTAAACTAATTCTCTCATTGTGAATACTGTTTAGGAATTCTTAATTGCTCTTAAACAACATTCTTGCTTTCTCCCTCATTCAGCATAGTGGAAGATTCTTGACTGCCTTTCACTCACTGATTTCATGCTTTCATCTCCCAAATTT
This sequence comes from Pinus taeda, assembly GCA_000404065.3. Lineage (NCBI taxonomy): Eukaryota > Viridiplantae > Streptophyta > Pinopsida > Pinales > Pinaceae > Pinus > Pinus taeda. The sequence continues at coordinate 69,589 of APFE031604313.1, read as the reverse complement.
GAAGAATTGTTTCATAAATGCCTATCTGGCTTTGTAGCAATACCATTCCCTCAAAGACATACTTCAGCAGTACACAGTCATGAACTCCATTGCCCAATGGTTAAGACTGCTCTGTAATCTATACACCAGCTCTGCTTGAATTCACCAACCAACCAAATTTAAAACAAAATCAGTGCCCCATAACTAGCCTAAAATCACCCCAAAACAATGCTAAATTATAAAGAGAGAGCCCTCTCTGGTTGTAGTTAGGCTAGGACCTGTAAAGTAAAAGACTGGTTAGTGGTTACCTCGGCCGTATTCCCTATAGGAAGCATGGAACAACCTGAGTGATAACATCATTGGCGACTCCACTGGGGAAGTTTCAATCTACAACTTAGAAGTAACTAAGCTTCCTGTTTACAAACGACTCTCCTGGGAAGTACCTCTTAAACACTATGAAAACAAATTAAGATAACAAACTTAGAAACTGGCTCCAAAGAAGAAAACTCGTTACACTAGGTCAAACCCTGACCCAGATCCTCCAGCTATTTTTGAAAACCCAAATTTAATCCCTAAGATCCTTAAGAAGCAAGAGCAACAAGAAGAATTCTCTTATTCAAATCCTAAAGCAGTTCAACAAAGCTATATTCCTACCCCTGCTAAAGTCTCAGTTCATCCTCATATTACTCCCACTTCTCCTAGCTCTTCATCCACTTCCCAAAGTAACTTCCCCACTCCTCCATACACTTTACATCCTACTCCTGTTATCCCTGTTGCTCCAATTGTTCTACTCCTTCTTGCGGTCCCATTTATCTATGCAAATATGGCTAACAGATATGCCCCTTTACACTTACCTGCCAATCCAGGGGCTATGCCCCAAGATTATCAAAGAAAAATCACCTACTTTGATGGTACTGGTTCTTATACAGCCCAACAACACACCAAGAAAATGCAGGACTATTTTGAAAACTATGAAATTAATGATGAGGATGTAAGAATGAAAATTTTTGTCCAAAGTTTAACTGGGGATGTAAGAACTTGGTTTAGGTCATTAGCTGCACATTCTATAGTCAATCCTGATGCCTTATACCTAAGATTCCTAAACAGATGGGAAAAGAAGAAAGACCCTTTACACATCCTAACTGAGTATGATAATTTAAAACGGGGTCCCCAAGAAACGGTGCAAGACTATTGTGCTAGATTCAACAATGTATACAACACCATTCCCCAGAACCCGAGACCCCCACCTGACTTGGCCCTGATCAAATTCCCCAATGGTTTTGATTCAGATATGGCATATCAGTTAAGAGAAAGAGCACCCTCAAGTATGGCAGACATGCAGAATATAGTTGTCAGTGTGGAGGCAAACCTGATTGCTAAGAGAACCAGAGCTAAAAATGAGAGGAGAACAACATTTAAAGAGGAACCTTCATCTTTCGAGCAAAAGCTAGATGCAATCATGAAAGGTATGGAGAGGTTAGGAGATAGAGTTGAGACCATTTGAGAGAAAATCCTCTTGGGAAGAACAAACAAGCAATACTACTAGGAACCCCAATTTTAGGAAAAACCAAAACCCAAATGCTGGGAGGACTGGTCCTGATCAGAATATCAGACCTCCATTTCAAGAGAACTATGTAGAGGCCTCAACCTCTAATGAAAAAATAGAAGATCCCCACATCAATCTAATGGGTTTGGACAGTGAACAACAAGTATTCTTAACACAAGATGATCAACAAGCCCAAGAATGCAAACAACTTCAAACAAAATCTGGTGAGTCATTTGATTTCAAATAAGGGTATGATACAACAGTCTATGAGGTACATAAACAATATAAAGTAAGAAGCAGAATCATAGATGTGCCTGAACTTACCAAACCCACACAGGCCAAACTGCCTAAGAAACCCAATAATAAAGCTATCTTAACGGAATCCTCAGATAAAAAGCTCTAAAGGGAGGTCACAGTGGAAGATATATCTGATGTACAGCCTTCAGTGAATCCCTCATCTACACCCTTTCTTTCAACAGAACTCTTGCAGAAGCCTCTAGAAAGGGAGCACAACTCAGACACACCTCATAATAGTGTACCTGCTCAAGATAAGGTCACGCAAAACTCAGCAGAAAAGGAAAAATTTGCTGCTCAAAATGTAAAGGTTCAGATGGAAAAGCCTTTCAATTTAGAAACAGAAATTGGCAAGCTGAAAATAGCCATTCCTCTGTCCGAATTGGCCAAACATGAGGTCTTTAGACAACAAATCAATAGGTCATTACAAGTACCAGAGAATAGGGATGCAGTTAATGTTCTGGATGATCAGCCATAACTGATTTTTGGCTCAGAAGTCAATGGCAAATCAGTGGATGGAGGCATCCCTCCATTTTATGTGAGCCTAAACATTCATGACAAGGTGCTACACAATGCCATGTTTGACTCAGGTGCCTCCCATAATCTAATGCCCAAGTCAGTAATGGAGAAACTTGATCTAGACATCACAAGGCCTGATAAAGACTTGTTTTCATTTGATTCTAGCCAGGTAAGATGTCTAGGCCTTATCAAGGACCTTTGTGTATCCTTAGTCCAATACCCAGCCAAAACGATTTCGATGGATGTGGTAGTAGCTGACATTCCACCCAAGTATGGTATGCTTTTATCCAGATCATGGGGTGCCAAACTCCAGGGATCTTTGCAGCTAGACATGTCATACGCCACAATTTCAGTCTTTGGCCAGCCAAAGAGATTATACCAAGAAACATTGATGAAATATGTGGTCAGCAGTCAATAGAAGCCCCAAAACTTCCCAATCTACTCCATTCATTCGGACATGGACTCATTTATATTGTATAATGATGATATGTGTCCCAAGACTGAGGTCAAGCTCCTAAAAACCACAGAAACAAGAAACATAAACGAACAGTCTAGTGCCCAAGATCAAAGGATCATTGATATGATTAAAACAACAAAGCCAACTAATATATCACATGAATCACAAAAGCCAGACCTGCCCACTAAAGAAACATATAAACTCATTGAAAGAAGCATTGATAAGGAAATCTTGTGGTATTTAGAATTTGATGGGTCAGTGAACAAACTAGGAGCAGGGGCAGGAGTTTGGATACACAATATACAAAATGACCATGCTCTAGGTCATGCATATAGGCTTAACTTCAGATGTACAAACAACATGGCCAAATATGAAGCCATTTGGTTAGGGCTCAAACTGATTAGGAGTCTTGGAGTGACCAAAGTTTCCATTTTAGGCGATTCAGATTTAATTGTACAGCAGATCAAGGGAAATTTTGTCACAAATGATCTGAGGCTTAGGTCTTACAGGATAGCAGCAACTGAGTTACTTAGTAGCTTCTTGGAATTTAAGCTCACCAAAATACCTAGAAGCCATAATTTACATGCACATAGTTTGGCAACTTTTGCAAGCACCTGTAAACTTCCTTTTGGGCCTAACCATTAGTTCACTGCTGAGATTAAACATAGACCTTCTGTCCCAGATAATGTAAAGAATTGGCAAGTATTTGAGAATGATACACAGATAAATAATTTTTTGACCATGAAAGAAGAATTCTCAAGCATAAACATAGACATAAGCGGTAGGGATGATCAACAGCAAATTGATGCACTTAAGACAAATATATCAGCTGAAACAACAAATGTGATATTGCATCCAACAACCTTTCACTGTGCCAATTTACAGAAGCTAAAACAAGCAGACTTTGATGAAATCATTGAGGAAGAATATGAAGTAATTGAACTAAAGGATAATTTCCTGCCCATAGGCTTAACTCCTTTAGAAGATATTTTTGACTCAAATGACATCCCAAAGAAGCCAAAGATGCAACCCATAAATGCAGAAATTGAGGAGTGTAATATTGGGACCACTGAAAATCCCAAAATGATAAAACTTTCCAGAACCTTACCTCCTGACAAGAAATCAGAATATATTGATCTGTTTAAAGAGTTTCAAGATGTGTTTGCCTGGAATTATGAAGACCTCAAATCCTATGATACTTCAGTCATCCAACATACTATACCCTTGAAAGAAAACCAGAAACCCTTTAAACAAAAGTTGAGGAGAGTGAATCCGGTCCTTCTTCCCTTAATTGAAAAGGAAGTCAAACGAATGTACAAAGCTAGAATTATTGCACCTATAAGATTTTCTGAATGGATTTCAAACCTTGTACCTACAAGAAAGAAAAATGGGGAGATAAGACTTTGTGTTGACTTGAGAAATTTGAACAAAGTCTCTCTCGAAGACCACTACCCCTTACCGAAAATGGATCACATCTTACAAAGGGTAGTGGGAGCTTCAAGGATCTCACTATTGGATGGTTTCTCAGGATTCAATCAGATTCTAGTTCACCCAGATGATCAAGATAAAATAGCTTTTACTACACCTTGGGGAACCTTTAAATATGTCAAAATGCCTTTTGGACTCAAGAATGCAGGAGCCACATTTCAGAGGGCAATGGACATAGCTTTTGCTAAAGAAATTCACAATTTCTTAGTCATATACCTGGATGATCTCACAACTTTCTCAAAATCAGACCAAGAACATTTAAAACATCTCAGACAGGTGTTCTTAATTTACAGAAAATATGGCATATCTTTGAACCCAAAGAAATCACTATTTGGCCTAGAAGAAGGCAAACTCCTAGGTCATATAATTTCAAAAGATCGTATAAGAATTGACCTTGATAGGATTCAATCTATCCTTCAAGTCCCTCATCCAAGAAACATCAAAGGGTTACAAGCTTTTTTAGGATAGATTAGCTTCCTAAGAAGATTCATTCCTAATTTGGCCGAACTAATAAGATTGTTGAATAACATGCTCAAGAAAGATGCCAAAGTCAAATGGACAGTAGAAGCCAAGCAGGCCTTTGAGGAAATCAAGGTAGCTTTAACAAGAACACCTGTTCTTACAAGTCCTAGATTTGATAAAGACTTTATAATTTTTTCCTTTGCATCTGAACACACAATTGCTGTTGTCTTATTACAAAAGGATGACTCAGGATGTGAGAAACCTATTGCCTTTTTCAGCAGAGCCCTTAGAGATGCCCCACTTAAATACCAGATCATGGAAAAGAAAGCATATGCCCTTGTAAAGGCCATTAAGGATTTCAGAATCTATATCTTGTATTCTCACATAATTGCCTATGTTCCCAATGCAGTGGTCAAAGACATTTTAACTCAAGAGAGAATTGAAGGTAAAAGGGGCAAATGGATAGCCAACATTTTGGAATATGACATAGAGATTAAGCCAACAAAACTTATAAAAGGACAAGGGCTAGCCAAGCTAATGACTAAAACCAATTTCCAAGCCCTTGACATCAATGAACTAGATAACGAACAGGAGATGGCGACTCCATAGATCAATCAAGCCTTCTTACAATCACCTTAGTATGCTGACATATGTTTTGTATTGTTAAACCTGCAAGCTCCTCCAGGGTTATCCAGAACCAAAAAGAGATTTTTGAAAATGAAAGCTTCAAAGTTTTGTATCATAGATAATGTATTATTTTGGAAAAATCATGAAGGTATTCTTCTTAATTGTTGAACCTTGGATGAAACTGATAATGTTCTTAGAGAATTTCATGCAGGGGATTGTGGAGGGCACCTATATTGGAAATCAACAGCTGATAAAATCCTAAGGGCTGGATTTTATTGGCCCTCCCTGTTTATTGATACAAAGAAGTTTGTAATGTCATGCCATAAATGTCAGATCTTTGAAGGAAAGAAAAAGTTGTTGCCTTTACCCCTCAAACCTGTTTCAACTGAAAAACCATTTCAACAATGGGGTTTAGACTTCATTAGGGAAATTCACCCTTCATCCTCTAGCCAGCATAGATGGATTTTGACAGCTACAGATTACTTTACCAAATGGATAGAGGCCATACCTTGTAGACAAGCCAATGACTCAATCATCATACAATTCCTAGAGACCAATATCTTGTCTAGATTTGGCTGCCCAGAAAAAATCATTACAGACAATGCAGCTGCCTTTAAATCCAAAAGAATGATCAGTTTTTGTCACAAATATCATATTACCCTAGGTCATTCCACAACATATTATCCTCAAGGCAATGGCCTAGCTGAGTCCTCCAACAAAAGACTCATTAACATCATCAAAAAGATCTTGGAGGAGAACAAAAATAATTGGCATAAGAAGCTTGTCAATGCACTATGGGCAGATAGACTGACCACTAAAAGATCTATTGGTACAAGTCCATATGAATTAGTATATGGTCTAGAAGTTGTTTTCCCTTCATCCCTTGGGATCCCTGTGATCAAATTGCTGCAGGAGATACAAGCAGAACCCAATGACATCCAGAGAAGGATCAATCAAACAATTCACCTGCAGCAAACAAGGGAAGAAGTGTATCATAGAACCCAGGTTCTACAAGAGAAACTGAGAAAGATGTTTGACAAGAGAACAAAATCTAAAGACTTCTTTATAGGAAACAAAGTACTAAAATGGGATTCGAGGAGGGAAGACAAAGGGAAACATGGAAAATTTGATTTTCTTTGGAAAGGACCATTTGTAATTCAAGCTGTGAAGGGTAATAACACCTTTTTTTTGAAGAGTCTGGATGATTCAAATAATGAGGAAGGCCCAGTGAATGGGAGAATGCTCAAGCACTACTATGATCCATGAACACAACACTATTACATATTGTACATAAATATGTGTATTTTCAGCATTTTTCATTTACAGCAGTTAGATAGAGAACCAAGTACAACAAATTTTGAAGAAAGATCAGCGAACTGTATCAAGTGTGGTATATATGTTGAATGTTCTACAAGCAAATCTGAGGAAGGTCTAGAGAACAGAGAACCAATGATAAACAGTCATAGAAACCAGCAAGACACAAAGTGGAAATTCTTGCACAAAACAGGTCAAAAGATACTACATACAGGTTCATAAGATTCAAATCAAAGGTGTCCATGACAAAGGAAAGTTCAAACTGCAGCAAGAATTGAAAAATAAGGCCATCTGACCTAATGTTCTTGGCTTTCCACGAGGAAAAGCCATCCCCAAGCGGAGCCACTATTAGGTTACTATACCAATAGGTTTCATTTTTCATGATTGACAGTGGAAGGGCTAAATATGTTCATCTTTGCATGTTGCAAAGGTTCCATATTTTATATACAGATTAGGAAAATTAAAAAATGAAAATAGGGTATGCCTTAAAAGAATAATCAAAAGGCAAGAAAATCAATTGGTCAGAAAGAAAAGTGAAAATGAACCCCAAATCAAAGACCAGGAAAAGTGGCCAGTCAAAATGTCACTACTATCTCATTGGCAGCATCACAATGTGCAAATATTGTTGCTAATCATACTTAATGGATGGCCCAACAGTTTAATCTGGACCATGCCAAGTTTAAATTGCTTGTTGCAGAATAGAGAATGATTCCTGTCCAAATAGCTCAAGCTTGGCAGATGACTAGCTAGGTAGAGAAATGAAGGAGCCCAACTGCTTAATCTGGGTCCTTGGAAGAAATAAGGGTAGATTTAGATAGGAGGGCAGTCAAAAGAAAAGAGGATAATGAGGGTTTTCTAATTCAAGTGCACCCAATTCAAGTGAAGAAAAAATGTTAGGATTGCTAGGCTGGGTAAGTAGTGTAAGGTTGCAGAAGTAAAGGTGCCATTACCATTTGGCTTATCATGAAGAACTCATCTCATTCAGGATGTTGGCACCATCGTAGAAGTTTGATGACATAACAATGGAAGCATGACTAATTTCCCCTCTTCCTCAAACATCATTTACTAACACTCCCTAAAGACCTTGGGATTTGCCCAAAATTCCTGTTTCACTTCATTCCATAACAAGTACCAAGTCAAACTATGAAGTTTACTCAAGGAAAAGAAGCCACATTTCTTGTGTAAAAATCATCATTCTGAATCCCACTCATTTCCCATGTCTAAAGGTTCATCTCATAACCTTAGCATTTTCCCCTGCATTTTTCACCTCACAAAGTCATATTGACAGTTAATTTTATTATTTAGCTCCTTAACATGGTTCCCCTTCCCTAAATTCTCGAAAAACTATAAAAAATCCCAAAAAATCTATTAAATACCCCACCTAGCAATATAGCTATAAAGTCATGTCTTGGGGAATACTTAGTCCATCCGGGACTAGTATTAACCCTCCACCACCCTATACTATGGGTTTTAATCAAAACTTTCGGTAAAAATCAATTGCAATAGTCTCCACCCTCATAAACCCCTTTTTACCCCTCCCGCGCTAATACATTTGTTTGTAATGTTTGAAATAAACATGTACAACAGGCGCACATTATAAACCCGCTAACCCTAAGTCTAAACCCACCCCCACTCACAATTTTTATTAAACAACGGGCGGGTCCCGTGCCTTAACTGGCCGCCACCACATACTCCCCGCCAGCCGTCCAATCGTCGGCCCCGCATATCCAACGGTGGGCGGTAAATTTCACCAGGAAAGCGACGGAGGTTTAGCGTTCGAGGGATTGGCGGTTTCACTGCCGTACCCCTGCCACGTGTCGCCTTCCCGGGTTGTTCGGAGCCCCCCCCCCCCCTTAACCGCGAGGGTGGTGCGGGGAATACCGGAAACCACCCTCCGCCCTATGACGTCACACCCACGTCACCTATGACGTCAGCCCTCGCTTCCCCCGCCGCTACTCCACGTCGCCCCCACGTCATCCACCCGCGTCCACGCCCTGCCACCGTGTCACCGCCATGTTGTCATCCTCGTTAGCCGCCACGTCACCATGCCGCACCTGGGACCCATCGATGACGTCATGCTGATGTCATCGCCGAAAAGCGCCAAAAAGCCAAAAAGTCCCAATTTTTCATAAAACCACGCGAAAGAGCCATTTTCTGTCATTTCATTGGTCGTCTGGGAGCGTTGTGCATGCGGACGACATCGTTTTGCTGCCTAAATTTGGAATTCACTCACCCAAGCTGCTTCCGCCCTCAAATTTGACTCAATTGCTCGCCGTGGTACCAGTTCAACGCCCTCGGAGCTGCAAAAACTAGGTATTTTCCCACAGTTGACCTATTTCACCCCTGTTTTCGCCATTTTTCTCCTAGTTACCAGCATAAAATTATGCAAGCTCCTCACTAGTCCAATTATGTGCTTAAAAATTGCCTAATTTCCCTGGTAAAGCTCCTGCTCCAACGAAACTCGGTAAACCCGCGCCCTTCTGCAAAATTCATCGTTAAAGAGTGATTTTAAAACCTGACCCTGCCGGCAGAAGTTCATACAACTGTGCATTGATCCCTTTACTAGAATTCCCTCTGCAAAACTCCAGCTACTTAGCTCAAAACATTTTGTTTCTCTCAGCAGATTGCCCCACAGTCATCAAACCAGTAAAAACTCTGTTGAAGCTCTGTAATTTTCCTTTATCATAAATACAGATAGCTAAAGCCACTACCAAAGACAAATTCAGTTTACAATCTTCAGTAGTTTCATTAATCCTAAGCTCAAGTATTAATACTGAAAAGATTTCAATATGGCCACTCCATCAGCTCTAGATGTTGCTCCTATCAATCCACCCAGTAAGGAGCTTGAAGCACAGCCTCTAGTTGACAGTGATTTCCTCATTCATGATTTTGTTGGAGATAGAAACCACTTACAGACCTTCTGCCAGCTGAGGAATAGCTACTTGAGCAACAGTGATATGTATGGCATCTGGGAGTCAAATTTTCCCATCTATTTCTTGCCTTCTATGAATATCTTTCCTGAAATCATTCACCTCTGTGCTGAGAATTATGACCAAGCCTCAGAGTTGTCAAGTCTCCATCTGGGAGCATACTCTTTCACATTACTCCTGATTCCATCAATCATATGCTCAATTTCAAGCAGACCCAACTGCTCTTCCCTTTTTCCATCAAATATCTGTTGGATGAAGGCTCCAAGCTCTCCAGCACTGAGATTGCTACAATTGCCAAAACTTTCATGAGAGTAGACCGCCAACCTACTGGGCCACCTCCTTTCCTGTATGTGAATTTCAATGAGGTAGGCAAGTTTCTTGTAGACATGATATCCTTTGTGCTAGGTTTCTCAACAAGTGAACATATTTATGAAACAGTGTTGGTCCTTTTGTCTGCATATAGCCTTGGGAAACCCCCTGCTATGAAGTACAACTATGCCAAGTTTATTGCCAACAAAATACATGACCAACTTCTAAAGCTGAACAGGGAGGCAATATTTAAATATTCATCATACATCTATCACCTGTTCATGTACTATCAGACAAATTGCCGCCAATGCCCTATCAAGAAGATGGATTCACAGGGTGAGAGGAGGTCTGTTATCTTTTGGTCTTCAGTTTTCCATCAAGTCCAGAACTCTCCTTATTCCTACTGTGAGTTCATTGACCAGTTTGTCTATCCAGTCACATGCCTCTTGAAAAGAACTCCTCCTCCCATATTGTCAAATGACATGCAGAAAATATTACAGCTGTCCAAGAATTACAAAATAGGTGATTGGTATCTATACCAAAATCACACTGTCATTAGGATTTATGGTTGTGAGCTCTGTCCTTACGGACTCCCAAGATATGTACCTATGAGATTGTTTGCCTTGGAATACTATAGGCAACTCATCAATTCTGATCTTACACATTTTCATAGTGCCAAGAAGAAAGCCAACCTGAGATTCAGAGACCGTCTAGGCCCCTTCATCATGTAAGAGAAAGATGGTTGGCAAGAGGCTGATCAAATACTGGGGCAACAGCTTAAACTTAAAAGGAGTTTCTGGTGGGTCCCTTATGACCGTGAGGGTTTTATCAGTGCTAGAAGAGTCAAATATAGGGTGTTAGCCTATAAGCATTGTCCATATCCACAAATTGAACATTTTGCCAACCAAGATGAATGGGTGCCAGGCACATTAGTTGAGGAATTTAATCAAGAAGAGGCAATGGAGCAAACTGTAAAAGATTTAGAAAAAACTCTTGACTTGGATTCTTTTCAGCAGGTGACATTCAAGCTACCAATCCAAGTCGGAGAAGGCACATCCACTGCTACAGCCACACAGACCGTCCAGCAGGAAACAGAGGCAAAACAGGCCACCACTTCCAAAGATCAGAGTCAAGGGCAAGCCCCTCTACAGCAATCTGAAGCATCACAGCTTCCAGTCTTACAAACTCCTCTCAATGAGGAAAGAGGCAAAAAATGAGATAGAGAGGAGCCCACACCTCCAAGTGGGTCAACACAGCAACCAGAGGCCAAGAGGCCAAGAATTGACCCTCAGACTGAAGAACACATTAGTGAAGAAAGGGTAGAGAGCCAAAGTAGAGAAAGAGAATCCAGTCAGCAAACTGCTACTAGCTCATTCCAGCAGGAACAAGCTATGCAGCAAAGTACAGAAGTATCCTCTTCCAGGCAGCAGGGCAAGCAACCAGCTGGTATCAAAGGAGCTTTTATAGAAATTAGGGCACAAAATGAACTCTTGAGAGTACAACTTTATGATCAATTCTTAAAGACAACACCCTCCAAGCAACAAAGATTGATGGCAGCATATGATATCAAGGAGGACAAGATGATTATGACTCATTTCAAGCCTAAGGTTCCAAAGCCCAAATCATCTACAGACTACACAAAGACAAATCTAGAGGTCCTCTCCAAGGACATACATCCCATTGATCAAATTGAACTACACAAGCAAATAGGGGAAATGGTGTATGCCACACTTGCAGACAGGGCCATGCTAGCCCATCAGTTAAAAGAGTCACTGAAAAATACAAATACACAATTAGATTTGGAAAGGATGTCTTCCACTGCTAAAGACAATTGGATTAAAACTTTGGAAGATATAATTATTGATTTAGGACATGATCCTAAAGATCCAAAGGGTATCAAGGCCCTTATGAAGAAAAAGGAGGATGACATTGTTGCACTCAGAAAGCAGGCAAAGTTGCCTGCAACCATTCACCCTCAAACAGCAGAACTTTCACAGGAAAAACAGATTGATGAGACCATGGATCTGCTTCTTAAGATGAATCAGAGAATGAGACAGATGGAGGCAGAATTGGAAAAGGCATTGCAAGTCAAGCAAGGGGAGTCAACCTCCCAACCCCCTCAAACATCTACAACTCTTGGCCCTGCTCCTCTTATCCAAACAGCAGCAGCCCCTCCTACCATTCCAGCACCTACAATACCTACATCAACTACAGAGGCAACAGCAGCAACAACAACAGCACCTGAATCCAGTGTGAGCATGGAAGATCTAATGAAAGTTGTCAAGGAACTTGAAATTCAAGTGACATAAATAAATGAGGCCAAAGAAAAATTGGCCGAACTAGAGGCCAGCTATGATAAGTCCAAAATTACAGTGGCCGAGAAACAAAGGGAAATAAAAGCCCTAGAGACGAGAGTGAAAGCCTTAGAAAAAGAACTGCTTCTAGGCAAAACTCTGGCTGAGATCAAAAAGATTTTGTGGGCCAAAATTGGCCAATCAATTAATGACCAATGGAGATCAATACAGGCTATACATGAGCAAATTGAATTAATATGCATAGCTCATGTTGAAATACAGAAGGCCAGAACAACACTGGGAATCATGCCTGAGCAGGCTAATAAGATGATACGTTTCCTGAATACTCACACTAAGGAAGAATTGGCAGCACTAGATATTAATAGTCGAACAGACACTATCCTAACAGCTAAGAAAGTGATGACCTTAGGAAATTTCACACAGACTCTGGAAAGGAAATGTTAGGATATGCAAGCAGAAATAGATGATTTCAAGGCAAAGATAACAGCATTGCAAATAGAGGATTGCCCAGCCTAGTGACTGGTACTAGAAAACTATTGTCCTATGAGCAATACATCACCAAGATCAACAATTATGTTGAAAATCAGATTACAGCATCTACCAGCTCCACAGAAGAAGCAGGACCTCCCTTTGGGCAATCTCTGTATGATAAATTGGAGAATTTATTTTTTATTGAGCATGAGATTAATCATCTGTTTGAAGTGCCTCCAAATTTCTATAGATATACTAAAGCAGATGAAACACTTATAAAGATAAGGAGACATCAACTACCTCCAGCTGATTGGTGGCAAGCAATGCTGGAAGTATTGCCCAGGTGATTTAGGTATATTCTTCCTTTTTGTCAAATTCAGATCTCAGTCACAGTACAGGTCAGCAAAGAATCAAACATGCAGGTACTGCAGAAGGCATCAAACACAGTGACTCAGCAAAGCGTTAAGACAATATGCTCAGCAAACGCAGATTAAAGACGCAGATACAACCAACTTTGTTGATCCAAAAAGTCAAAATTTGTCTGACAGAAAGACAGCTGCCATGTTAATATTAACTGTTGTAGTTATTTCTTTCATTTATTTCTGTAAGAGAGTTGGTGATGTAATTTATTACACAATGACTCATTGTCTAGATATTTTATCTCTTATTTTTGTATATATATCCCCTCATAGAACGTATTGGGGGTCGGTTGTTGTGAAATTCTCTGAGAAGAGCTGCATTGTATATCTCAGACTTTTTACTAATAAAAATTGTTGGTGGAGTTCCTAGTTACTATACTGTCTGAAGGTGGAAATGAAGGACTGTGTTATGTTGCAGAATTCCTGTGTCGTTTAATGGAACAATAAGTAATTCTGAACTATGTTTTTTCTTTCTGTGTATGCAAAAATTCACATATGTTTCATGATCATAGTAATAGGGAAAAAGAATAGCTTAGGATTTGTTTAAATAAACCCTATGCTCAATCTCTGCTTCTAATATGTTTTCTTCAGGATTAGCCATGGATATGAATTCTTAATTGCTCATATTTAAACTAATTCTCTCACTGTGAATATTGTTTAGTAATTCTTAACTGCTCTTAAAACAATACTCCCATTTTCTCCCCTGTTAGCATAGTGAAAGATTCTTAACTGCCTTTCACTCACTAATTTCATAACTTCATCACCCAATCTTGAAAAATTGTTCCACATATGCCTATCTGGCTTTGCAGCAATACCATTCCCTCAAAGACATTCTACAGCAATATACCATCATGAACTCCATTGCCCAATGGCCCAAACTATTATGTGTTTTGTACACTAGCTCTGTTTGAGTTCACCAACCAACCAAAAATCTAAAACAAAATAAGTGCATCATAACTAGCCTAAAACCACCCACAATAACGCTAAATTATAAAGAGAGAGCCCTCTCTGGTTGCAGGTAGGCTAGAACCTATAACTTAAAGACTAGTTAGTTGTTACCTCGGTCGTATTCCCTTTAGGAAGCAGGGAACAACCTGAGTGATAACATCATTGGCGACTCCACTGGGGAAGTTTAGTTTCAAAATTGCCGCTTGGAAGGAAACAAGCTTCCTGTTTTTTCAGATGAATCTCCTGGGAAGTACCTCTAAAAAGCTGTGACTATAAGCTTCTCATAAAACACTAAGAAAACAAACTCAGAAGCTGGCTCCAAAGAAGAAAACTCGTTACACTAGGTCAAACCCTGACCCAGATCCTCCAGCTATTTTTGAAAACCCGAATTTAATCCCTAAGATCCTTAAGAAGCTAGAGCAATAAGAAGAGTTCTCTGATTCAGGTGCTGAAGCAGTTCAGCAGAGCTATATTCCCACCCCTGCTAAAGTATCAGTTCATCCTCACTTTACTTCTACTTCTCCTAGTTCTTCATCCACTTCCCAAAGTAGCTTCCCCACTCCTCCATACACTACACATCCTACTCCTGTTATCCCTGTTCTTCCAACTGTTCCACTCCTTCTTGTTGTCCCATTTATCTCTGCAAATATGGCTAACAGGTATGCCCCTTTACATTTGCCTGCAAATCCAGGGGCTATGCCCCAAGATTATCAAAGCAAGATTACTTACTTTGATGGTACCGGTTCTTATACAGCCCAACAACACACCAAGAAAATGCAGGATTATTTTGAGAACTATGAAACTGATGACGAAGATGTAAGAATGAAAATTTTTGTACAAAGTTTAACTGGGGATGTAAGGACCTGGTTTAGGTCATTAGCTACACATTCTATACTCAATCCTGATGCCTTATACCTGAGCTTCCTAAACATATGGGAAAAGAAGAAAGACCCTTTACACATCCTAACTGAGTATGATAATTTAAAAAGGGGTCCACAAGAAACAGTTCAAGATTATTGTGCTAGATTCAACAATGTATACAACGCCATTCCTTAGAACCTGAGACCCCCACCTGACTTGGCCCTGATCAAATTCCCCGATGGTTTTTATTCATATATGGCATATCAATTAAGATAAAGAGCACCTCCAAGTCTGGCGGACATGCAGAATATAGCTGTCAGTGTGGAGGCAAACCTGATTGCTAAGAGAACCAGAGCTAAAAATGAGAGAAGAACAACATTTAAAGAGGAACCCTCGGCTTTTGAGAAAAAGCTAGATGCAATCATGAAAGGTATGGAGAGGTTGGGAGATAGAGTTGAGACCATTGAGAGAAAGTCCTCTTGGGAAGGGCAAACAAGCAATACTACTAGAAACCCCAATTTTAGGAAAAATCAAAACCCAAATGTTGAGAGGACTGGTCCTGATCAGAATATCAGACCTCCATTTCAAGAGAACTATGTAGAGGCCTCAACCTCTAATGAACAAATAGAAGATCCCCACATTAATCTAATGGGTTTGGACAGCGAACAACAAGTATTCCCAACACAAGATGATCAACAAGCCCAAGAATGCAAACAATTTCAAACAAAATCTGGTGATTCATTTGATTTCAGAGAAGGGTATGATACAACAGTCTATGAGGTACATAAACAATATAAATTGAGGAGCAGAACCATAGATGTGCCTGAGCTTACCAAATCAACACATACCAAACTGCCCAAGAAACCCAGTGATAAAGCTATCTTAACAGAGTCCTCGGATAAAAAACTCCAAAGGGAAGTCACAGTGGAAGATATATCTGATATACATCCTTCAGTAAATCCCTCATCTACACCCTTTCTTTCAACAGAACCCTTGAGCAAACCTCTAGAAAACAATCACAATTCAGACATACCTCAAAACAGTGAACCTAGCGATGAGAAGGTCACCCAAAACCCAGCAGAAAAAAGAAATATTTGTTGCTCAAAATATAAAAGTTCAGATGGAAAAGCCTTTCAATTTAGAAACAGAAATTGGTAAGTTGAAAATAGCCATTCCTCTTTTTGAACTGGCTAAACATGAGGTCTTTAGACAACAAATCAACAGGTCATTACAAGTACCAGAGAATAGGGATGCAGTTAATATTCTGGATGATCAGCCAGAACTGATTTTTGGCTCAGAAGTCAATGGAAAATCGGTGGATGGAGGTATCCCTCCATTTTATGTGAGCCTAAACATTCATGACAAAGTGCTACACAATGCCATGTTTGATTCGGGGGCCTCCCATAATCTAATGCCCAAGTCAGTAATGGAAAAACTTGATCTAGACATCACAAGGCCTTATAAAGACTTGTTTTCATTTGATTCTAGCCAAGTAAGATGTCTAGGCCTTATCAAGGACCTTTGTGTATCCTTAGTCCAATACCCAGCTAAAACAATCTTGATGGATGTGGTAGTAGCTGACATTCCACCCAAGTATGGTATGCTTTTATCTAGATCATGGGGTGCCAAACTCCAGGGATCTTTTCAACTAGACATGTCATATGCCACAATTTCAGTCTTTGGCCAGCCAAAGAGATTATACCGAGAAACATTGATGAAATATGTGGTCAACAGTCAAGAGAAGCCCCAAAACTTTCCAATATACTCCATTCATTCATACCTGGACTCATTTATACTATACAATGCTGATATGTGTCCCAAAACTGAGGTCAAGCTCCTAAAAACCACAGAAACAAGGGACATAAATGAATAGTCCAGTGCCCAAGATCAAAAGATCATTGATGTGATTAATACAACAAAGCCAACTAATATATCACATGAACTACAAAAGCCAGATCTGCTCACTAAACAAACTTGTGAACCCATTGAAGGAATCTTTGATCAGAAAATCTTGTGGTATTTAGAATTTGATGGGTCAGTGAACAAACTAGGAGTAGGGGCAGTGGTTTGGATACACAATACTCAAAATGACCATGCTCTAGGTCATGCATATAGGCTTAACTTCAGATGTACAAACAACATGGCCGAGTATGAAGCCCTTTTGTTAGGTCTCAAACTGATTAGGAGTCTTGGAGTGACCAAAGTCTCCATTTTAGGCGATTCAGATTTAATTGTACAGCAGATAAAGGGAAATTTTGTTACAAATGATTTCAGGCTAAGGTCTTACAGGATAGCAGTAACAGATTTACTCAGCAGCTTCTTGGAATTTCAGCTCACTAAAATACCTAGAAGCCATAATTTACATGCTCATAGTTTGGCAACTTTTTCAAGCACCTGTAAACTTCCTTTTGGGCCTAACCACCAGTTTACTGCTGAGATTAAACATAGGCCTGTTGTCCCAGATAATGTAGACAATTGGCAAGTATTTGAGAATGATACACAAATAAATAATTTCTTGACCATGAAAGAATAATTCTCAAGCTTAAACATAGACACAAGCCCTAGGGATGATCAACAGCAAATTGATCAACTTAAGGCAAATATATCAGCTGAAACAGCAAATGTGATGTTACACTCAACAACCTTTGATTCTGCCAATTTACAGAAGCTAAAACAAGCAAATTTTGATGAAACCATTGAAGAAGAATCTGAAGTGATTCAACTAAAGGATAATTTCCTGCCTTCAGGCTTAACTCCTTTAGAAGACATTTTTGACTCAAATCGCATTCCTAAAAAACCAAATATGCAACCCATAAATGCATAAATTGAGGAGTGTAATATTGGGACCACTGAAAATCCCAAAATGATAAAGCTTCTAGAACCTTATCTCCTGACAAGAAATCAGAATATATTGAACTGTTTAAAGAGTTTCAAGATGTGTTTTCCTGGAGTTATGAAGACCTCAAATCCTATGATACTTCAGTCATCCAACACACTATACCCTTGAAAGAAAACCAGAAACCCTTTAAACAGAAGTTGAGGAGAGTGAATCCAGTCCTTCTTCCCCTAATTGAAAAGGAAGTAAAACGAATGTACGAAGCTGGAACCATTGCACCTATAAGATTTTCTGAATGGATTTCAAACCTTGTACCCACAAGAAAGAAAACTGGGGAGATAAGACTTTGTGTTGACCTGAGAAATTTGAACAAAGTCTCTCTCAAAGACCACTACCCCTTGCCAAAAATGGATCACATCTTACAGAGGGTAGTGGGAGCTTCAAAGATCTCACTATTAGATGGTTTCTCAAGATTCAATCAGATTCTAGTTCACCCAAATGATCAAGATAAAACAGCTTTTACTACACCTTGGGGAACCTTTAAATATGTTAAAATGCCTTTTGGACTCAAGAATGCTGGAGCCACATTTCATAGGGCAATGGACATAGCCTTTGCTAAAGAAATCCATGATTTTTTTAGTCATATACCTTGATGATCTCACAGCTTTCTCAAATTCGGACCAAGAACATTTAAAACATCTCAGACAAGTGTTCTTAATTTGCAGAAAGAATGGCATATCTTTGAACCCAAAGAAATCACTATTTGGCCTAGAAGAAGGCAAACTCCTAGGTCATATAATTTCAAAAGATGGCATAAGAATTGACCCTGATAGAATTCAAGCTATCCTTCAAGTCCCTCATCCAAGAAACATCAAATAATTACAAGCTTTTCTAGGAAAGATTAATTTCCTAAGAAGATTCATTCCTAACTTGGCCGACCAAATAAGACTGTTGAATAACATGCTCAAGAAAGATGCCAAAGTCAAATGGACAGTAGAAGCCAAACAGGCTTTTGAGGAGATCAAGATAGCTTTAACAAGAACACTTGTTCTTACAAGTCCTAGATTTGATAGAGACTTTATAATTTTTTCCTTTGCATCTGAGCATACAATTGCTATTGTCCTATTACAAAAGGATGACTCAGGATGTGAGAAACCCATTGCCTTTTTCAGCAGAGCCCTTAGAGATGCCCCACTCAAATACTAGATCATGGAAAAGCAAGCATATGCCCTTGTCAAGGCCATAAAGGATTTTAGAGTTTATATCTTGTACTCTCACATAATTTCATATGTTCCCAATGCAGTGGTCAAAGACATTTTAACTCAAGAGGGAATTGAAGGTAAGAGGGGCAAATGGATAGCCAACATTTTGGAATATGACATAGAGATTAAGCAAAACTTATAAAAGGACAAGGGCTAGCTAAACTAATGACTGAAACCAATTTCCAAGCCCTTGACATCAATGAGCTGGATAACGAACAGGAGATGGTGACTCCACAGATCAATCAAGCCTTCTTACAATCACCTTGGTATGCTGACATATGTTTTGTATTGTTAAACCTGCAAGCTCCTCCAGGGTTATCCAGAACCAAAAAGAGATTTTTGAAAATGAAAGCTTCAAAGTTTTGTATCATAGATAATGTATTATTTTGGAGAAATCATGAAGGTATTTTGCTTAATTGCCTAACTTCAGATGAAACTGATAAAGTCCTTAGAGAATTTCATGCAGGAGATTGTGGAGGGCACCTATATTGGAAATCAACAGCTGATAAAATCTTGAGGGCTGGATTTTATTGGCCCTCCCATTTGCTGATGCAAAAAAGTATGTGATGTCATGTCATAAATGTCAGATCTTTGAAGGAAAGAAAAAGTTGTTGCCTTTACCCCTCAAACCCATTTCAACTGAAAAACCATTTCAACAATGGGGCTTGGACTTCATTGGGGAAATTCACCCTTCATCCTCTGGCCAACATAGATGGATTTTGACAGCTACAAATTACTTCACCAAATGGATAGAGGCCATACCTTGTAGACAAGCAAATGACTCAATCATCATGCAATTCCTAGAAACCAATATCCTGTCTAGATTTGGCTGCCCAGAGAAGATCATAACAAACAATGCAGCTGCCTTTAAATCCAAAAGAATGATCAGTTTTTGTCACAAATATCATATCACCCTAGGTCATTCCACAGCCTATTACCCTCAAGGCAATGGCCTAGCTGAGTCCTCCAATAAAAGCCTCATCAATATCATCAAAAAGATCTTGGAGGAGAACAAAAAGAATTGGCACAAGAAGCTGGTCAATGCACTATGGGCAGATAGATTGACCACTAAAAGATATATTGGTACAAGTCCATATGAATTGGTATATGGTCTGGAAGTTGTCTTCCCTTCATCTCTTGGGGTCCCTGTGATCAAATTGCTACAGGAAATACAAGCAAAACCTAATGACATCCAGAGGAGGATCAATCAAACAATTCACTTGCAGCAAACAAGGGAAGAAGTGTATCATAGAACCCAGGTTCTACAAGAGAAGCTAAAAAAGATGTTTGACAAAAGAACAAAGGCTGAAGACTTTTTCATAGGAAACAAAGTACTGAAATGGGATTCTAGGAGGGAAGACAAAGGGAAGCATGGCAAATTTGATTTTATTTGGATAGGACCATTTGTAATTCAAGCTGTGCAGGGGAATAACACCTTTTTTCTAAAGAGTCTGGATGGTTCAAATAATGAGGAAGGCCCAGTGAATGGGAGAATTCTCAAGCACTATTATGATCCATGAGCATAGCACAATTACATATTGTACATAAATATGTGTATTTTCAGCAATTTTCATTTACAACAGATAGATAGAGAACCAAGTACAACAAATTTTGAAGAAAGATCAGCAAACTGTATCAAGGGTGACATATATGTTGAATGTTCCACAAGCAAATTTGAGGAAGGTCTACAGAACAGAGAACCAATGATAAACACTGATACAAACCAGCAAGACATAAAATGATAATTCTTGCACAAGTCAGGTCAAAGGACACTACATACAAGCTCATAAGATTCAGATCAAAGGTGTCCATGCTAAGGAGGATTCACTACAACAAGAATAGAAAAACAAGGCCATCTGACCTGCTGTTCTTGGCTTTCCACCAGGAAAAGCCATCCCCAAGAGGAGCCACTGTTAGGTTCCTATACCAATAGGTTTCATTTTTCATGATTGACAGTGGAAGGGCTAAATATGTTCATCATTGCAGGCTGCAAAGGTTCCATATTTTGTATACATACTAGAAAAATTAAAAAATGAAAAGAGGGTATGCCTTAAAAGAATAACCAAAAGGTAAGAAAATCAATTGGTCAGAAAGAATAGTGAAAATGAACCCCAAATCAAAGACCAGGAAAGTGGCCAGTCAAAATGCCACTAGTATCTTTTTGGCAGCATCTCAGTGTGCAAATATTGTTGCTAATCATACTTGATGGATGGCCCAACAGTTTAATCTGGACCATGCCATGTTTAAATTGCTTGTTGCATAATAGAGAATGATTCCTCTCCAAACAGCTCAAATTTGGCAGATGACTATCTAGGTAGAGAAATGAAGGAGCCCAACTGCTTAATCTGGGTCCTTGGAAGAAATAAGGGTAGATTTAGATAGGAGGGAAGTCAAAAGAAAAAGAGGACAATCAGGGTTTGCTAATTCAAGTGCACCCAATTCAAGTGAAGAAAAAATGTTAGGATTGCTAGGCTGGGTAAGTAGTGTAAGGTTGCAGAAGTAAAAGGGCCATTACCATTTGGCTTATCAAAGAAGGACTGATCCCATTCAGGGTATTGGCACCATGGCAAAGGTTTGATGACATAACAATGGAAGCATGACTAATTTCCCCCTTGTCCCCAAACATCATTTATTAACATCCCCCCAAGGACCTTGGGATCTGCCCAAAAGTCCTATTTCACTTCATTCCATGACAAGTACCAAGTCAAACTACGAAGTTTACTCAAGGAAAAGAATCCGCATTTCTTGTGTAAAAATCATCATTCTGAATTCCACTCATTTTCTATCTCTAAGTTTTACTTCTCAAAGCTTAGCATTTTCCCCTACATTTTCACCTCACAAAGTCATATTAACATCTAATTGTATTATTTAGCTCCCTAAGCATTGTTCCCCTTCCCTAATTCTACAAAAACTATATAAAAATCCCAAAAAATCTATAAATACCCTCCCCCTAGCAATATAGCTATACAATCATGTCTTGGGGAA
Source organism: Pinus taeda (assembly GCA_000404065.3). Lineage (NCBI taxonomy): Eukaryota > Viridiplantae > Streptophyta > Pinopsida > Pinales > Pinaceae > Pinus > Pinus taeda. The sequence goes on along the minus strand of APFE031604313.1, from coordinate 47,567 downwards.
TATTAATCCATCAGGGACTAATATTAACCCTCCACCGCCCTAGACTATGGGTTTTAATCGAAACTTTGGATAAAAAATTAATTCCCATGGTCTCCACCCTCACACCCCTTTTTGTTACCCCTCCCGCGCTAATACATTTGTTTATTATGTTCGAAATAAACATATAAACGAGCGCGCATTGTAAAACCCGCTAACCCTAAGTCTAAACCCACCCCGCTCACATTTTTGTTTAACTTATTATTCAAATTGGGCGGGTCCCGTGTCTTAAAGTGCTGTCACATCGCAGTCCCCGCCAACCGTCCGATGCATGGCGATCCCGATCCAAAGGTGGGTGGTCAATTTCACGGGCGAATAGGCGGAGGTTTAGCATCCGGGGGATTGGCGGTTTCACCGCCGTACCCCCCATGCGTCGTTCTCCCGGGTTGTTCGGCGCCCCCCCCCCCCCCCCCTCTTACCACTTACAACTCAAGGGTGGTGCAGGGAATACCAGAAAACGCCTCCTCGCCCTGTGATGTCATACCCACGTCACCTCCACGTCGCCTCCACATCATCCATCTGCGTCCACACCCCGCCACCGTATCACCGCCACGTTGTCACCCACATCAGCTGCCACGTCATCCTTACGTACCCGAGATCCACCGATGACGTCATGCTGACGTCATCGCCGAAAAGCGCCAAAAGCGCTAAAAAATCCCAATTACGCATAAAACCATGCAAAGAGCCATTTATATGTCATTTTCACCACTCATTTCGGAGCGCTGTGCATGCTATTACGACGATTTTCCGCCAAACTCGCAATTCAACCGTTCGAGCTACCACCACCTGCAGATTCAAGTTGATTGCTTGCCATTGTACCAATTCAACGCCCTCAGAGCTGCAAAAACCAGGTATTTGCCCGCAGTCAACCTATTTCACCCCTATTTTTGCCATTTTTCTCCTAGTAACGTGCATAAAATCTCTGCAAGCTCCTCACAATTCAATTATCTACTTAAAAACTGCCTAATTCCCTGGTTGAGCCCCTGCTCTAACAAAACTCGTTAAAACCCGTGCCCTCCTGCAAAATTCACCATTAAAGAGTGACTGTAAAACCTAAGCCTGCCAACAGAAGTCCATACAACTGTGCATTAATCCCTTTACTAGAATTCCCTCTGCAAAACTCCAGCTACTTAGCTCAAAAACAGTCTGTTTCTCTCTGCAGATTGACCCACAGTTCATCAACCCAGTAAAAAGTCTTTTGAAACTCTAAAACTGGTCACTCCCAAAGACAATTCAGTTTGCAGTCTTCAGCCTTTTCACTAATCCTAAGCTCAAGTACTAATCTAGGAAAGGTTTCAACATGACCACTCCATCAGCTCTAGATGTAGCTCGTATCAATACACCCAACAAGGAGCTTGAAGCAATGCCTTTAGTCGATAGTGATTTCCTCATTCAAGATTTTGTGGGAGAGAGGAACCACCTGCAGACCTTCTGCTAGCTGAGGAATAGCCACTCAAACAACAGTGACATGTATGGCATCTGGGAGTCAAATCTTCCCATCTATTTCTTGCCTTCTATGAATATCTTTCCTGAAATCATTCACCTCTATGCTGAGAATTATGACCAAAGCCTTAGAGCTGTCAAGTCTCCATCTGGGAGCATACTCTTTTACATTACTCCTGATTCCATCAATCAAATGCTCAACTTCAAGCAAACCCAACTGCTCTTTCCTTTTTCCATAAAGCACCCGCTGGATGAAGGCTCCAAGCTCTCTAACATTGAGATTGCTACAATTGCCAAAACTTTTATGAGAGGAGACTGCCAACTTGCTGGGCCACCTCCTTTCTTGTATGCAAATTTCAATGAGGTAGGCAAGCTGCTTGTGGACATGATATCCTCTATGCTGGGTTTCTCCACAAATGAACATATTGATGAAACAGTGTTGGTCCTGTTGTCTGCATATAGCCTTGGGAAACCCCCTGCTATGAAATACAACTATGCCAAGTTCATTGCCAACAAAATACATGACCAACTATTAAATCTAGACAGGGAGGCAATATTTAAGTATTCATCATACATCTATCACCTGTTCATGTACTATCAGACAGATTGCTTCCAATTCCCTATCAAGAAGCTGGATTCACAGGGTGAGAGGAGGTCTATCATCTTCTGGTCTTCAGTTTTCCATCAAGTCCAGAACTCTCCTTATTCCTACTGTGAGTTCATTGACCAGTTTGTCTATCCAGTCACATGCCTCTTAAAAAGAACTCCTCTTGCCAGATTGTCAAATGACATGCAGAAAATATTACAGCTGTCCAAGAATTACAAAATAGGTGAATGGTATCTATACCAGAATCACACAGTCATCAGGATCTATGGTTGTGAGCTTTGTCCTTACAGGCTCCCAAGATATGCGCCTATGAGATTGTTTGCCTTGGAATACTATAGGCAACTCATCAATTCTGATCTTACACACTTTCATAGTGCCAAGAAGAAAGCCAACCTAAAATTCAGAGACCGTCTAGACCCCTTCATCATGAACAAGAAAGATGGTTGGCAAGAGGCTGATCAAATAATGGGGCAACAACTTAAACTGAAAAGGAGTTTCTGGTGGGTCCCTTATGACCCTAATGGCTTTATCAGTGCTAGAAGAGTCAAATATAGGCTATTAGCCTATAAGCATTGTCCATATCCACAAATTGAACATTTTGCCAACCAAGATGAATGGGTGCCTGGGACATTAGTTGAGGAATTTACTCAAGAAGAGACAATGGAGAAAACTGTAAAGGATTTAGAAAAAACTCTTGACTTGGATTCTTTTCAGCAGGTGACATTCAAGCTACCAATCCAAGTCGGAGAAGGCACATCCACTGCTACAGCTGCACAGACCATCCAGCAGGCATCTACAACAACAACAGCCACAGTAAAAGGAAAAGAAGTGATGGATGCACAACAGGAAACAGAGGCAGAATAGCCCAGCACTTCCAAAGATCAGATTCAAGGGCAAGCCCTTCCACAGCAAACTGAAACATCCCAAATTCCAGTCTTGCAAACTCCTCTCAATGAAGAGAGAGGTAGAAAATGGGATAGAGAGGAGCCCACACCTCCAAGTGGGTCAACACAGCAACCAGAGGCCAAGAGGCCAAGAATTGACCCTCAAACTGAAGAACACATCAGTGGAGAAAGGGTAGAAAGCCAAAGCAGAGAAAGAGAATCCAGCCAGCAAACTGCTACCAGCTCATTCCAGCAAGAACAAGCTATGCAGCAAAGTACAGAAGTGTCCTCTTCCAGGCAACAGGGCAAGCAACCAGCTGGTATCAAAGGAGCTTTTATGGAGATTAAGGAACAAAATGAACTCTTGAGAGTTCAACTTTATGATCAATTCTTAAAAACAACACCCTCCAAGCAACAAAGATTGATGGCAGCATATGATATCAAGGAGGATAAAATGATTTTGACTCATTTTAAGCCTAAGGGTCCAAAGCCCAAATCATCTGTAGACTACACAAAGACAAATCTAGAGGTCCTCTCCAAGGACATACATCCCATGGATCAAATAGAACTGCACAAGCAAACAGGGGAAATGGTGTATGCTACACTTGCAGACAGGGCCATGCTAGCCCATCAGTTAAAAGAGTCACTGAAAAATACAAATACACAGCTAGATTTGGAAAGGATGTCTTCCACTGCTAAGGATAACACAATAAAAACTTTGGAAGACATAATTATTGATTTAGGACATGATCCTAAAGATCCAAAGGGTATTAAGGCCCTTATGAAGAAAAAGGAGGATGACATTGCTACACTTAGAAAGCAGGCAAAGGTGCTTGTAACCATTCACCCTCAAACAGCAGAACTTGCACAGGAAAAGCAAGTTGATGAGACCATGGATCTGCTTCTTCAGATGAATCAGAGAATACTACAGATGGAAGCAGAATTGGAAAAGGCATTGTAAGACAAGAAAGGGGAGTCAACCTCCCAACCCCCTCAGACATCTACAACTCTTGGCCCTGCTCCTCCTACACAAGCAGCAGCAGCGCCTCCTACTATTCCAGCACCTACAACAACAACATCAACTACAGAAGCAACAACAACAACAACAACAGAACCAGAATCAAGTATGAGCATGGAGGACTTAATGAAATCTGTCAAGGAACTTGAAGTTCAAGTGACACAAATTAATGAAGCCAAAGAAAGACTGGCCAAGCTAGAGGCCAGCTATGATAAGTCCAAAATGACAGTGGCAGAGAAGCAAAGGGAAATAAAAGCCTTAGAGACCAGAGTGAAAGCCTTAGAAAAAGAACTGCTTCTGGGCAAAACTCTGGCTGAGATCAAGAAGATTGTATGGGCCAAAATTGGCCAATCAATTAATGACCAATGGTGGTCAATACAGACAATATATGAGCAAATTGAATTAATAGGCATAGCTCATATTGAAATACATAAGGCCAGAACATCACTGGGAATTATGCCTGAGTAGGCTAATAAGATGATACATTTCCTGAATACTCACACTAAGGAATAATTGGCACCACTGGATATACGCAGTCGAACAGACACTATCCTAACAGCCAAGAAAGTGCTAACCTTAAGGAATTTCACACAGAATCTAGAAAGGAAGTGTCAGGATATGCAAGCAGAAATAGATGATTTCAGGGCAAAAATAACAGCATTACAAGATAGAGGATTGCCCAGCCTAGTGACTGGTACCAGACAACTGCTGTCATATGAGAAATACATCACCAAGATCAACAATTATGTTGAAAATCAGATTACAGCATCCACCAGCTCCACAGAAGAAGCAGGACTTCCCTCTGGGAAGTCCCTGTATGATAAACTGGAGAATTTATTTTTTATTGAGCATGAGATTAATCATCTGTTTGAAGTGCCTCCAAATATCTATAGATATACTGAAGCAGATGAAACACTCATAAAAATAAGGAGACATCAGCTACCTCCAGCTGATTGGTGGTAGGCAGTGCTGGAAGTACTACCCAGGCGATTTAGGTATATTCTTCCTTTTTTGTCATCTTCAGATCTCAGTCACAGTACAGGTCAGCAAAGAATCAAGCACGCAGGCACTAGAGGAAGCATCAAGTGCAGTGACTCATCAAAGCACTCAGCCAAAGTGCTCAGCAAATGCAGATTTAGAAATGCAACTACAACCAATTTTGTTGATCCAAAAAGTCAAAATTTGTCTGACAGACAGATAGCTGCCATATTAATATTAACTGCTATAGTTATTTCCATCATTTATTTCTGTAAGAGAGTTGGTGATGTAATTTATTACACAATAACTCACTGTCTAGATATTTTGTATCCTATTTTTGTATATATATCTCCTCATAGAATGTATTGAGGGTCGGTTGTAGTGAAACTCTCTCAGAAGAGCTGCATTGTATATCATATCTGAGACATTTTGTTGATACAAATTGCTGGTGGAGTTCCTAGTTCCTATACTGTCTGAAGGTGAAAATGAATGGCTATGTTATGTTGCAGAATTCCTGTGTCATTTGCTGGAACAATAAGTTATTCTTAACCGTGTTCTTGTCTTTCTGTGTATGAAATAATTCATATATGTTCATGATCATAGTAAATAGAGAAAAAGAATAGCTTAGGATTTGTTTGAATACACCCTATGCTCAATCTCTATTTCTAAATATGTTTTCCTCTGGATTAGCCATGGATATGAATTCTTAATT